>JARYGA010061146.1:0-126902 GCA_030545235.1 Helianthus tuberosus | reverse complement strand
AACTAACAAATAGTCAAATAACACACAACAGTAAAATACAGATATGCACGTATTTCCATAATTAATTTCCTAACAATTTGAATAATATTGGTGTCAGCAGAACACTTCTGTGGCTGAATCAGTGGCTTAGCTCTGATACCACCTTCTGTCGCAACCCCCGCCCCCTATCTGTCCCGAGAATGGGCGGCCGCGAGACCAGTTTTGGTGGTATCATTGTTTATCATTTTAGCAGCGGAAATTTCATCAGGACCGTAGTTAGGAAATATTTATCAGAGTAAAACCACCATATTTTATATTAATAATCACATGGGTAAAACCCAAGTTTCTTATTACAACATATTTATAGGGATAACCCCTATTTTATTTAAAACATCGTCTTTTGGTAACTTTTATAGCCACATTTTTTCAAGCCGTCAGTGCTCTCCAGCTGGCTTTCTTCTAATTTGGCTTTTACATTTTGTTACCTGAAACGCGTTTTAAAAACATTTGTCAGTGGGAAATACTGGTGAGTGAATCCCAGTTTAATCAAGAAAAGTTTCATCCATTAACAGTATTGAGAGCAATCACATTGTTTATTTCTACACAATTACTCATTCAGTATTGTCAATCCTGACTGGTGGGTCATATTACACATTGGCTAACTTGTTGTCCAATGGTAACATGTTTCACATTTTGTATACAAAACCCCAACATACCGGCAGTAATTGAAGAACTACAAAGACTCAATCACTGCTTAATCACATTGTAAAACATTTAAGGTTTTGTAAAAACAATTTACAAAAAGGAGATTACTCACATTGCTGACTTAGGTTTCTTCTAAGGTTTCCTGGAGATTATCTATAATTTATACAATGCACACGCGTTAGTATAATAACCCTTTATATTTACATTAGTTATACCCTCCCGAGACGGCATTCCAACGACTACGTCGGGCAGAACCCTGACAGCCGTTACGGAACCCTGGATCGATCGGGCAGCGTATCTAATACGTAACTGGTGTTATAATACTTTCATCGGGGCAGAACTTCGTTAATTAGAGGGGTATAATGCCCGGAAATTACTTATACTGCGTAATATTTCGAGAGAGAAAAGAATTTTGAGCGAATTTTCTGAAGACCCGATGCCTGCTATTTATAGGGCCTGATTTTCATTTTCTCGCGGCCCGCGTAAGGTTACTCCTCGGGTTATGCGGCCCGCGTAGTAGGGGTGTAGGGCTTAGGTCCGTCGATTCAACCAGCTAGACTTGCCACGATGATGATACGTGGCGGCTTTGGGTGCAACCCTGACTTCTTGCTGTCGCTGCCCGCGTAGGCAGTAGCCAAAGGCTACGCGCCTTGCGAGAGCCTTATTTTTCTTGTTTTTAATTAATTTTTATAATATTAAAGGTATTCGGGCCCTGTTTTCGTGTATGGGGTGTATTTTAGGACATATTAGGGTATTTTTTTAAAATATATTAGGGTTCAAAATATTTTGGAGGGTTGTTATACTAAATTAGGAAATCTACGCCATCGTATATTAGAAGAAGCCCATAAGTCTAAATATACGATGCATCCTGGAAGTGATAAGATGTATCAAGACTTAAGAAAGAATTTTTGGTGGATAGGAATGAAAAAGGATATAGCATCTTATGTTTCTAAGTGTTTAACCTGTTCACAAGTCAAAGCTGAACATCAGAAACCCTCAGGTTTATTGCAGCAGTTAGAAATGCCAGTCTGGAAATGGGAATTGATAACAATGGATTTTGTTACCAAGTTACCCAAAACAAGAAAAGGTAATGATACAATCTGGGTGATTGTAGACAGGCTAACTAAGTCAGCCCATTTTCTACCAATGAAGGAAACCTTTAGTATGGAACAGTTAGCTAAGTTGTATGTAAATGAAATAGTTTCATTACATGGAATTCCTTTATCAATTATTTCTAACAGAGATAGTCGTTTTACCTCTCATTTTTTGACAAGTTTCCAAAAAGCAATGGGAACCAAGTTAAATCTAAGCACAACTTATCATCCTCAAACGGACGGACAAAGCGAAAGGACAACTCAGACACTGGAGGACATGCTTAGAGCTTGTGTAATTGATTTCAGAGGTAATTGGGACGATCACTTACCATTGATAGAATTTTCTTATAATAACAGTTATCACACAAGTATCAATGCTGCACCATTCGAAGCACTTTATGGACGAAAGTGCCGAACGCTAGTCTGTTGGGCAGAAATTGGAGAAAAACAACTATCTGGACCAGAGATAGTACAAGAAACAACAGACAAGATCATTCAAGTCAAGGAACGACTGAAAGCAGCACGTGATCGACAAAAGAGTTATGCTGATAACAGGCGTAAGCCATTGGAATTTCAAGTAGGAGACAAAGTGTTATTAAAAGTCTCTCCTTGAAAAGGAGTGGTAAGATTCATCAAAAGAGGAAAGCTAAGCCCCAGGTATGTTGGACCTTTTAAAATTATTAGAAGAATAGGATCTGTAGCTTATCAGCTACAATTGCCAGAGGAAATGACAGGAATACATGATGTATTTCATGTATCTAATCTTAAGAAATGCTTAGCTGATGAATCGCTGATGGTGCCTCTCAAGGACAAAGAGGTAAATGAGCAGTTAAAATTTGTAGAAAGGCATCTACAGATTGAAGACAAGAAAGTTAAAAACCTCAAGCATAAAAGATTAATTCTGGTCAAAGTGAAATGGGGATCCAAAAGAGGACCAGAGTACACATGGGAGCTTGAATCAGAAATGCAAAGGAAATATCCACACTTGTTCCAGTAGATCTTGATGACGAGCTCTAAAACAAGGTGGGGAGGATATGACAACCCTCCTAATTAATATTTCGACACCTCTAATATAATTAAAATGCCCTTATATATCTCAGTATAAACCCCGTATGTGAAAACCGAGCTCAAAATACCTTTAAATTTGCAAAAATAAAATAAAAACCAGAAAATAGCCCTTGACTACCTTCTACGCGGGGCACGACAGACCGGCTACGAGGCGACACTGGAAGCCGCCACGTGTCGACATGTGGCAAAGCTAGACCGGTGACAAATCAAGGCTAGGGCCTACTTACCCTATGTCGCAGGCCGCGTAAGCCCCCGCTTCCTCTTACGCGGGGCGCGAGGGACTCGAAATCAGCTCCTATAAATTGGGAGCTTAGGCCTTCAGTCCCAACTCGCACCAAAACTTTCTCTCTCTCGAAATTCTGAACAATTAAAGCTATTCTCGGGTATACTACCCCCTAAATAACGAAGTTCTGCCTCGTTGTAAGTATCATAACCCCGGTTACGTATTAGATACGCTGCCTGATTGATCCAGGGTTCCGTAATGGCTGTCGAGGTTTTGCCTGACGTAGTCGTTGGAATGCCATCTCGGGGAGGGTATTCCTAATGTAAATATTGGGTTATTATACTAACACGTGTGCATTTGTGTAAATTATAGATAATCACCGAGAAATCCTTAAGGAAAACCTAAGACAGCAATGTGAGTAATCTCCTTTTTACAAATTGTTTTTACAAAACCTCACTTAAATTAAACTATATTAAACGGTGATTGAGTATTTGTATTCTACAATTATCGTCGGTATGTTGGGGTTTTGTATACAAAATTTGTTACTACATTGTGAGTAGTAACATGACCACGAGTCGGGTTGACAGTACCGTGAGTGCTAATTAAAGTAGATGGAAACAAATGTAATTGTACGACCGCCCTCAATACTGTACAATGGATTTTACTTAACTTGATTAAACTGGGATTCACTCACCAGTATTTCCCACTGACAAAATGTTTTTAAACGCGTTTCAGGTAACAAAATGTGAAAGCCAAATAGAAGTCAGCTGGACAGCACTGAAGGCTTGGAAAAGTGGCTATAAAGTTACCTAAAATAAAGAGATGTTTTTATTAAATAAAATAGGGTTTATCCCTATGAAAATGTGTGTACTTAAAACTTGGGATTTTCCCACGTGTTTGATATTATGAAAGTGTGGTATTTTACTCTGATAAAATATTTCCTAACTACGATCCTAATGTGATTCCGCTGCCAAAATGATAAAAACATGGATACCACCAAAATTGGCCGCGGCCGCCCGTTCCCGGGTAGTATAGGGGACGGGGGTTGCGACAGCTAAAATGGACCAAAACGCCCTTGTAAGCTAAACTGAGCGAACGACCCTTAAAAGTCGTTTGGAAATGAGTTTTATGATAAAACAAATACTTCGAATAAGTATCCAAAAGCGAAAGATGTAAATTTATGGTCAAATGACCCTATATGAGTCTTTGCCGTAAAATGATAATTCGAGTGGTAAAACTCGGAATATATAGATCTCCACATTAAATCCACCACACATATAGTTGTGGTGGAAGATTAATTGATAAATAATGTGGAAATAAAATGCTAGAAGCGAATGGGTATGAATTATGCCGAAAAGTGCTTAAATACCCTTAACGGGTTAAAATAAGCATTTAAGTCAAAACGGGTTTAAGAAGGTATATAAACCCGTGATTTGAACCTAATATGATACGAAATATCGAAAATATAAGGTTTAGGAGTAATTGAGATCAAACAAACCTGTTTGTTTGATAAATACATGAATGGGTCAAAACCTTATAAAAAGGTAATAAGCCGAAGGCTTAAAAGTCATAAAATTTTGTTAATCCAGATGTCGTATTTTAACTCCATATGATGGAGAATTAAATTACAATCACATAGGAAGAAACGTGACGTAAATCGGATTAAAAATGAGCAAGTTATGCTCGTTTTCGTAAAAATGGGTTTGGCTGGAAAATGCAGCATCTAGCTGCAAACAGTCTGTAAAAAAGGGTCCCTCGTGTCACGCGAAGGAGGAATCCCGTGTTCTCGCGGCACACGACACCTGTCGTGGCACGCGACAGGTCTATTACATGTTGTCGCGGCGCGCGACAGGTTCCCAGGTCTGCAGTTTGTTGTTGTTGATCAGTTCGAGCTGGGGAATTTGTATAAACAAGTTATAGACTCTCATAACTAATAAATTTTGAAGGTTTGGACTCACGAAGTTAATTGAACATGTTTAAAAACATTGAACGACTAACTCATTTCATGTTTGGATGAAATGTAGGTTGCTATACGGTGTCGGATGACGATCAAGCTTGATAAGGAACCGAACACGAACAAGATTCAAGCTTCCGCGCTACATTTTGTCGTCACTTTTTAAACGACAAATTTATGGATGTTATGTTGAAATGTTTTATCTTTTAAAATGTTTTAACAAACTCTTATTTTTAAGTGTATGTTTAGTTGTAATTACGCTATATAAATCGAAAGGTATATGTAAAATCGTATAAATGGACTAAGGTCTTACAACCACTCACTCCACCCTTATAATAAATAGATGGTTAAAGTAATTGTATATAAATTGTATATATGCTTCAGTTTATAATAGTAAAAGAGTGGACGGTGTTCCTCTGTATTGTTAGATTATACAGTGTGGGCGTGGAAAAGTGGTGTGAAAGCGATTCTACGCCGGGCACCCCATTCCGGATACGGCGTGGAGGCCGACGTTGCTGAAGGGGCGGCAAGAATTTCACCGACATGGAGGGCATAGTGGAAGACGACGTGGCCACATGTGATTGGATGCAATTAATATTAACGAGGTAATTTTATCGCGCGTTGCGGCGGTACATTATCATAGACGTTCAATGAGTATTGGTTCGGTTCGTTACGGTACCGGTATGATAATTCACTCGGTGTAGAAATCAACATGTATTTATATCGATCGAAAACAATAAAAACGATCACTGTACCTTCACTAATATTGTTTGAACTATATCGACCAGTTAAGATTGTCATGGTATCGGTACCGATATTCATTTATCTTCACAAACAGATTTGTACAAACACAAAGTCATTGAAATCGGAAAACCATAGAAATGCATGCATGTACCATTACTAATGTTGTTTGGTCAGTCTTGATTCGATTGATACGATAACGACATAATATCTATTTCTAATAAATTTTATATCATAATGTCGAAAAAAATAAACAGGCTAAGGTAAGTTAAAAAAAAAGATTAATATACACAACTTATTAGAAAACAATCAAATTATATGATGAGTAAAATATTATTATAAGAAATCAAAACAACTACTCAAAATTATTGAACTACTATTGATGGTAACTCTCAAAATTAAATATATAAAAATCAAATTATATAATAAATGAAATATTATTATAAAAATTAAAACAAATACTTAAAAATATTGATTACTATTCATGAAAACTTTCAATTAATATGCACATATATAATGTTTTTTTATTTAAATTTAATATATTTTATATAATTTTTAATTATAAAAGTGTGTGCCATGTGTCGGACAACATGGTTCTTCCAGGCCTCATCCCACACTTCCTATTTTTGCATCACGCCCTATTTCTGACACGTGCTTACGTGTCGTCCACATGTCGCATAACGTCCTATTTAAAGCCTGATATTCCAACATACATTATGTCCTTTATAACAAGGACATCA
Source organism: Helianthus tuberosus (assembly GCA_030545235.1). NCBI lineage: Eukaryota > Viridiplantae > Streptophyta > Magnoliopsida > Asterales > Asteraceae > Helianthus > Helianthus tuberosus. The sequence goes on along the minus strand of JARYGA010061146.1, from coordinate 120,398 downwards.
TTCCTTTTTTCCCATCATCACCACCTTTTTTACTCATTTTTTTAACCGGCTAATGTTTCACACCAAGTGAGGATCAAACCCCATACCTCCAAGTTAAGTTAGATTGTTAGAAAATTAGTCAGCAAGATAGTTGCCACCACACCACAAGGGGTGGGACTGCCTTTTTACTCATTTAAATAACAAAATTACTCATTATAATATTCTTCTAGTTTTCATTTGAGTAGTGAGTCAAATTTGTCTTTGCTAGTTGTTTGACACATGACATTTCAAGCAGTAATAAAGACACTGCAAAGTGTCAACCATGCACTAGAGGCGGAGATCCCATAACCATTTTTTATATAAAACTGAGCCCATAATAATGAAGAACACAAACCACAAATATTCCAACAAAACTCATGGCAAAACCTCATGTTATAGTAATACCATATCCTGCACAAGGCCATGTTATTCCAACATTAGAGCTTGCTCAATGTTTAGTCACACAAGGAGTCAAAGTCACCTTTATTAACACGGAAGTTAGTCACAATCTAGTGACAAACAATTGTGTAGATAAAGATGATTTTGGTGGTTTGATGCAGATGGTCTCACTCCCTGATGGGTTAGAGCCATGGGATGACAGGAGTGACCCTTGTAAGCTGGCCTTGTCAATATTGCAAACCATGCCACTCAAGCTTGAAGAACTAATAGAGAGGATTAACAAAGAAGTGAGCAGTAGAGTAAGTTGTGTTATTGCTGATGATTGCTTGGGATGGGCTATAAAAGTGGCCAAGAAGATGGGAATTAGAAGAGCTGCCTTCAGGCCTGCCTCAAGTTGCTACTTTGGCCATCATATTGTCTTGTCAGAAATTGATTGATGATGGGATTATAAACAAGAATGGTGAGTGAGAGGCTTATATTGTTTTGTATGTTGGAGGAGGTGTCATTTTTTTATAAAATCAAATAAAAAATAACGTTAAAAGCTGAAGACAGTTAATCATGCATCAAGTGGTGGCGTTATAGCTGAAAGACAAAAGGGTACATCTACTAATCAGTCTTTGTCCCGATTGCTGAGTATTTTGTGTCTTATGTCATGCAAAACTACTATTGAGCTGGGGTCTCACTGAAAGTAGTCTCTCTATTCTTACGGGGTAGAGGTAAGGCTGTCTACATCTTACCCTCCTCACACCTAACTTTGCTTTGCTATTTGTGAGATTCACCGAGTATGATGATGATTAAATCAAAAAATTTGGGAAAATTTTGAACCTTTTTTTTTTTGGTCAAAATAAACATTCACTTTTACCTCACTCACAAATAAACATTTTTAAAAACAAACAATGAAAATAATACACGTGTAAAGAGCCGCTAAAACTATAAAAAAAAAACCGCCCATCACACTTACGTTTGTTTTCGTGTTGCCTAGATTCCAATATTCTTAGTTGGCTACGCTGCACGTTTAGATTGATTTTAGATAAGAAAAAAATTAAGTGCTAGAATGCTTCTATTGGTGATTTTTCCTTGTAAAAATGAATGTTTATTTTGACAAAAAGAAAATAGAGTCAAAATGTTAATATTAAAGAAAATAGAGACAAAAATGTTAATATTGGTGATTGTCCCAAAAAATTTATGGCAACTTTTTTATTCATTCAAATATATTTTGATTATTATTTAACAGAATTGTTCCTGTAGTACTAGTTAGGGTGTGCACAGTTCGGTTCGGTTATTAGCATTATTCGTAACCGTTACCGAAGTCATCGGTTAATTTGTTGGTTTTCGGTTCGGTTAATTTTCGGTTAATAACCAATTCAAACAAGGGCAAATTTTTTTTGCTTAGAAATACATGTAATGGAGGTATAAATACATGAAATAGATGTATAAATACATGAAACGGATGTATAAATGCACAAACAGATGTTTAAATACATAAAATGAAGGTATAAATAAATGAAATGAAGGTATAAATGCATAAATAGATGTTTAAATACATAAAATGGAGGTATAAATAAATGAAATGAAGGCATAAATAAATGAAATAGAGGTATTATTACATGTAATGAAAGTATAAAACATGAAATACATGAAATAGAGGTATACAAGCTAGAAATATATAAAGAAATAAATGATTCGGTTCGGTTAACCGCTGGTAAAAAAATATCCGTTAACCGACTTTCGGTTAATTCGGTTTCGGTTAATTTCGGTTCGGTTTTGTCGGTTTTCGGTTCGGTTTCGGTTAACGGTTCGATTATTGCACACCCCTACCTGTAGTTATGCTTAACACGTTAATATAGATTGTTAATTTAATAAAAAGTTTCATTAGCAGTAAATCCAAACTAACCAAATCTGTTTCAAACATTACATAAAAAATGACCTATTTCAGGTGTCCATTTAATCTTTTCTTGAACCTTTTATATATTGCAGGCATACCTCTAAGTGATGAGATGATTTAACTATCTGAAACCATGCCACCTATAAAACCTCAAAACCTTGCATGGGCATGCTTTGAGGACTCAACTATCACACAAGTATTTTTTAAATTTGTAGTACAAACCGCGGAAGCTTCTAGACTGATCCAAAGATTTATATGCAACTCGTGTCCTGAGCTTGAGGCTGCAGCATTCAGCATGTACCCGCAGCTGCAACCGATAGGCCCACTCCTCGCTAGAAACCGACTAGCTGACCAAGCAGGCCAGTTCTTGCAAGAAGACACCACCTGCTTAACATGACTTGATCAACAACCACCATGTTCAGTCATCTATGTTGCATTTGGGAGCACCACTACTTTCAACCAAACTCAGTTTGAAGAACTCGCACTTGGTCTTGAACTTAGCAGTAGACCGTTCTTGTGGGTGGTGCGACCGGGTATGACCAAGGAGACTGCAACTGGTTACCCGGATGGGTATGTCAAAAAGTCGGTTCTCGTGGAAGAATCGTGAAATGGGCGCCGCAGCAGAAGGTCTTGGCTCATCCTTCGGTTGCATGTTTCATGAGTCACTGTGGTTGGAACTCGACTTTAGAAGGTGTCACAAACGGAGTGCCTCTTTTGTGTTGGCCACATTTTTGTGATCAGTTTCAGAATGCGAGTTACGCTTGTGACATCTAGAAGACTGGATTGGAATTTGAAAAGGATGAAGAAGCGGGTATTGTTACTCGAATAGAGATAATAAGTAAGGTGGAGCAGTTGTTGAGTGACAAAACATACAAAGTTAAGGCGTTGGAGATTAAAGAAAAGGTTACTAGTAGTGTTAGTAAAGGGGGGGTGCTCACACAGAAATCTTGACAGTTTTGTTCAGTGGATACATAAGAATGATGCCGATGCCAAGGATAAACCTGACTTTATGTGAACAACAGAACATGAATTTATACAACAGGATTTGGTGGAATAGGGGAAGGGGTGTTCATTGTTGGGACTAATCTTGTCATAACACAAAAGTTGGAGGGTGCTAAGTGGTTTAGTTTATTTTTGGAGGAAGATTAATTATTTATGGTAGTTTTATTTTATTATTATTTAGGTTTCCTAATTCTAGTCTAGGTATGTTTCTTGGGCATCAAGGTTGTTTAGTATAAATAGGGGTTAGTTTAGGGTTTATGTTCCTTCAATCTTAATCAAAGTATTCTTTTCTTGTTAAATCTTTTGTTGATTATATTGAAGAAGGCCTGATTTCCAACAATTGGTATCAGAGCGGTTCATCGTTTCATCATCGATTAGGAGGCCTGTAATCATCAGATTGTCAAGGATTCGGGTTGAAAGCTTGACGGTATCCGCAGTTGATTACAACGGTGGCAGCAAAACCGTATTGTTTTGACAAAATTAATTCCAAAGGGACAATCAAATTGGGTGAAAAATCAAACGGCGGCTTCGGGATTTTCAAATTCAAAACGAGTATGGATCAATCGAGTAATCAGGCGTTGGTTACCGTTAAAGATAACAACACTATTTCTCTTCAATGTCCGGTGTTATCTTCAACAAACTATACGGTGTGGGCTATGAGGATGAGGGTTATTTTCAATGTTCACGGGGTGTGGGAACAAACCGAACCGGGTACAAATGTGGATGCCAAGAAGAATAATATTGCAATCGCTCTCATGTTTCAAGCTATACCAGAAGAGCATATATTGCAAGTTGGAAATCTCAAAACAGCAAAGGAGATGTGGGATGTTCTAAAGACTCGCCATCTGGGTGCAGATCGGATTAGAGAAGCGAGACTGCAGACTTTAATGGCGGAGTTTGAAAATCTAAAGATGAAGGATCAAAGTACCATAGACGAGTTTGCTAATAAGTTGTTAGGGTATGCCTCTAGAGCCGCCTCACTTGGCTCAGTTATAGAAGAAACCAAGTTAGTCAAGAAGTTTCTCAACGGATTGCCGAAGCGGTTCATTCATATCGTGGCTTCAATAGAACAGGTGGTGGATTTGAAGACCATCGGCTATGATGATATCGTAGGTCGGCTTAAAGCTTATGAAGAAAGGATCAAGGATGAGGAGGAGACTCAATCCGGTAATCTAAACCAACTTTTGTTCACAAAATCGGATGAAAAAGCAAAGGAAAAGGAGCACAGATGTGAGCATTGCGGTTGTGGAAACTCGAATCGAGAAGATCTTGGACGAGGCCGAGGTAGAGGTCGAGGGTCCGGTAGAGATCGAGGAGATGGTCGAGTACAACGGGACAAGAGCCACATCAGGTGTTACAAATGCAATGAGTTCGGGCATTACATATCGGAGTGTCCAAGGTAGGAGAAAAAGGAAGAGGTGAACTTGACCCGATATGAGGATGATGGACCAGCTCTAATGTGAAGAAAGTGATTGACAAGATTAGGGGGGTGATTGTTGGGACTAATCTTGTCATAACTCAAAAGTTGGAGGGTGCTAAGTGGTTTAGTTTATTTTTGGAGGAAGATTAATTATTTATGGTAGTTTTATTTTATTATTATTTAGGTTTCCTAATTCTAGTCTAGGTATGTTTCTTGGGCATCAAGGTTGTTTAGTATAAATAGGGGTTAGTTTAGGGTTTATGTACCTTCAATCTTAATCAAAGTATTCTTTTCTTGTTAAATCTTTTGTTAATTATATTGAAGAAGACCTGATTTCCAACATTCATCACAACCGATGGATTTGATAGAAGTGAAACAAGATGGTGATAATAATGAATAATGTTTTAGTGATTTAAATAACTTATAGAATATTTACAAATATAGAGCTGTTACAAGAGTATAAGAAAGAAGAGTAACAAAGTACAAAAAAAAAATAGATGATAAAAACACTAGTATAAAAACACTGTGGCGATGTGGCTTGAAAAATATGGCCAACCCAATATTTTGAAACTGCCTCCAAAAGATGTACCTAAAAGACGTTCCGATGGTCAAACCCGAACAACGCTTTGGTTTTAGAAGACGGTCAAGAAGACGAAGACAAAGATGAAATACTAGATAATGCATTACCCGATATAGACGAGTACGATATCATAAAGAAGCCGAAATAGACCGCTAGTATTATAACAACTGGGACCATCCAGGCTTTGATCCATAAGGCGACAAGTATAGATTGGTCAGACGATAGTTGCTAGACGTAATCAACCTGTTTATTATTTTTATATCCGGAATTGGTTTATGTTATTTTTTTTTTGTAATTTTAGTTGACGTGTGTTTTTATTTTTATTCGGCGAATGTTTTTAATCGATATTGACCAAGTCTGGAATCCAAACTTCACAACCGGGCTGCACCAGGAGATGATGAGTTGGACTAGTCCGGTCTGTTCCACCGGACTCAATCTGGACTAACGTATGGGGACCACACACACAAACATTGTTTTTCAATATATATTTTATATAAAAGTGGGGTGTGAGGTTGAGGTTTGCGTTGGAGGAAAGATGTATTTTTTAAGGTAGAGTTTTGGAATGATGTGGCATGCTGATGTGACGAATCAGAAACCAAACCCACCCTTAACATTGGAGATGCTTTAATAATAGTAGGTGACGATGCGGTGGTTGTTTGTAGAGATGTTTGATGTTGTTGGAAAAATAAGGATTATTTAAAAGGTTTGAATCTGATGTGATATACTGAAATGGAGATTTCTTGAGTTCTATGTTGTGGATTGTTTTTTAGTTCCTTTAGGTAGAGTTGCAAACAAACCGAACGAACACGAACTTCATTAAGGAATGAACTTGTTCATGAACGTTTACCGAACGATATTTCTTGTTCGTGTTCGTTCATTAAGAAAATGAACATGTTCATGAACTATTCACGAACATTTGCCAAACACAAATGAACTCAAATAAATACACACAAACATATAATGCAACTTTTAAAACTAAAAGGCATAAACGTAAAGAACACATCAACCAGGGCACATTTATGTAACCAAACAAATACAAATACCTTTAACGTACAAAACGTACGAACTAAAAGTTTTGCTGAAAAAATGCAGTGACATTTTCGTAATTATTTATTCGTAGAGTAATTATCAAAATTACCCTACAAATGATCTTGTAGGGTAATTTTGATATTGTAGGGTAGTTTTGTAAATTATCTTGTAGGCTAATTTTGATCTTTGTAGGGTAATTCTGTAGAGTATCATAATTACTCTACAAATGACTTTATTGGGTAATTTTGAATTGTATGTTGTTCGATAAACTAATAGAGTAATTTTGATACACTTGTAGTGTAATTTTGATAATTACTATACAAACACATTTTATAAAATTACCCTACAAGATCCATTTACAATTACTCTACGAATAAATAATTAGAAGAATGTCACCCTTTTTTTCTTTAATAATTTCATGTCTTTTGTACTACGAGATAAGGGTGTTTGTACCTTTTCTTTCCCGAGTCCATACGTATCCCCAAATGTTAAAATCCATAAATCCTGCAACAACAACAGATAAACCAACAACAACAAACGACACCATGACAGAACACGATCGATCTAGGGTTTCCATTCCCGAACCTCCATCCGCAACCGATTCATCCCAAACAAAACAAAGGTACCCTCTTTCTCACCCCTCTAGTTTCCCATTTTCACCACCAATCATTAACACAATCACACCCAATATTCATTGTTAATTGCCATTAGGGTTTTACAGTTTTACCTTTGTTTATGGTTTTAAAGTAATTCTTCATAACTGGATTGGTAATTTGGTATTGGTGGGATTGTTATTTTTTTGTAGGAAAAAGAGGAAATGGGACCAGCCTGCTGAGTGTTTGGTTTCAGCTGGATTAGCTGTTCCTGGTGTTCTTCCATTGGGTAATATGGGAGGTTATGTGGGGCCGGTGTATCCCGGTGTTGCCCCCGTTTCGACTGCGGGGTTGGTGAATCCTGTTACTGGTTGTTATGGGAATTTGCAGCAGGTTCCTGTGACGCCGTTGATGCCGCTGCATGCTTCCTTGCTGGCTCAAAAGATTCAAGTATGATACCATGGGAGTTTTTGGTTTTTTTCCGATTGTTTGGTAGTTTAGTTGTGTATGTTGTTACTTGTGTTTTGAGATGTGCACGATATAAGTTAGTTATAGGAGTCTAGACTTGATTCGCTGTATGATTATGGTAATTGAACATCATTCTTGTAGCCGAAGATTCAGGAGGAGTTAATTGCAAGAGAGATTGTAATAAATGATGCAGAATCGTCTGTGCGGTACAGGCTCACGAAACGACAAACACAAGAGGAGGTTAATCTACATTTTATTGTTTTTTAAGTTATTGGTGAGGCTAAAAAAGTGAGATATACACAAGACGTTTTCTTTTGGGTGGAAATGGATTTGAAAGTTTGTTACCGAACACTGATTATCTGTTTTAACTTGTGCAGATACAAGTATGCACTGGTGCCATAGTGATAACTAGGCAAGTAGCTCACTTTGATAGTTTAATATGATTCTTTTTTCTTGTCTTCGCTATATGTTACTGAATGGCTCCTGCAGGGGTAAATATCGGCCACCAAACGCACCATCTGACGGTGAAAAACCGTTATATCTTCACATTTCAGCTGGCACTCATGTGAGTTTGCTTTTTGTTGTCTTTTCCAGACTATAAATTTGGTTGGCAGGATACTTTTGGTGAAAACACATGATTTGTAAAGCCAAGGATATTAATTAGATATCTTAGTACGCTTATTATTGTCCAAATCAGTTACTGTAGTAAATGGTTGCTGACGGGACATCGTGTGTGTGTGTGTTATATTTTTTTGCAGACCACAACTGATTTAGGATAGAGGCTTTCATGATTCAGGGTGTATTCTTATAGCTAACCAGTAACCAAACAAATATCAGTGTCCAAAATTAAATGCCCTGTCTTAGTTTAGGAGCCGACTTTTCTGATTATAATCCTATAGTTTCTCATTGTTTAGCACTACTTTACATTCTTCATATGTTCCATTATTGGATAAGGGTTGCATCATATTCTGTAAGTTTATTGAAAAGCAGTGATCATGAAGTTAATTTGTTTATTGACATAATGACTTGTTTGGTAACTGAAAAACATTTTATATTCTTTGAACTTATTAAGAAAAGCTAAAAGTGTGTGACTTTTACTGCTGACTAAATTACACGGATGGCCCTGTAGTATGGTCGTATTTTAGATTTAGTGAAAAGGGGTAAAGGTGTTGTTTGAAATCAACTTAATAGTCATTTTTAACGTCAACTAGTGTTTGGGACCAAACGCATTACAAAGTACAAAGTAGTGAGACCAAGTTCATAATTTCTCATAGTTAGGAACAAAACCCAAAATATGGTCTTACCAGAGGGCCAATCATGTAATTTAGCCTATATGCTTTTTTATGGGAAGTTGCTATTTTTTGGTTTCTTGATGGTTTAATATCCTTACGGATGATGCCGTTCCAAATTCATTATTTGGTTTGCGACTGTAGTTGGAATCAACAGCAGACAGGATAAAAGCAGTCGATCAGGCAGCTGCCATGGTAGAGGAAATCTTGAAGCAGGGTCCTCTAACTAACGGATTAAAGGTGAAATGTAAATAAGATTTTTTTAAACAGTGCACTGACCAAATCATTGACGCTAAATGCTTCATATCGTCATGTTTGTCAGGTGGTTCAACCATTTAGTACATGTGTGTTCTTAGGCTTTGAACCAGACCCCTCGTTGAATATCACCGCTCGTATCCGTGGACCAAATGTGAGCTTCTCTATAGTTTGTCTTGTGCTTTTACAATATTGTTTTTTTTTTCTGTTATTTCTTTTTAGTAATTTTATAAAGCTTCTATTACTCAAGTTGAAAAGTGCTAATTTTGAAGCTTTCCCTGACATCTCCATACGATTGGGAGAGTTCTTTTTTGTTGCTTGGGTTCGGTTTTGTACATGCAGGATCAGTATGTAAATCACATTATGAATGAAACAGGATCAAAAGTGTTATTAAGAGGGCGTGGTTCAGGAAATTTAACAACAAATGCCGAAGGTAGTCTTTATTTTATATCGCTTTTTTTATGTTTATCGTTTCTTTATCTAAATGCTTAAGTTCTATTTTCATTGCAGAACAACAGCCGTTACATCTCTTTTTGTCAAGTAGTAATCCTAAAAGCCTCGAACACGCAAAGCTTCTGGCTGAGAATCTTCTAGATACAATATGTGCAGAATGTGGTGCCTCTAGGTAGTCATGCTTGCTGTACATGAACATGAAAAATATTTACATTTTGTTTGAGTAAAATGCCATTTTCATCCTTGAGGTTTGGCCAGTTTTGCGACTTTCGTCCAAAGGTTTGTTTTTTCGCATCTGGATCCAAGGTTTGAAATCTTGTCATTTTCTTCCGGCTCGTTAACTCCATCCAGTTTTCTCCGTTAAGTCCGGGGTATTTTCGTCTTTTTTGTTAACTTAAAGGGCAATTTGGTATTGTACATTATGCTAAATGCTTGTACATAAAGTGAAAAAAAAAACTGAATTGCCCTTTAAGCTAACAAAAAAGATGGAAATAACTCTGACTTAACGGAGAAAAATGGATAAGTTAACGAGCTCGATAAAAATGGTAAGATTTCAAACCTTTTGGACCCAGATGTGAAAAAACAAACCTTTGGACGAAAGTCACAAAACTAGCCAAACCTCAGGGACGAAAAGCCATTTTATTCTTTTATTTTATAAAAAAAATATTATTTCTTATTTTCATTTCACTATCTAAGGATATCGTCGGTTAAGGTTTACGGTGCGGTCCCACCACCACAGAAGTTGTTGGCAGGGGTCCAGAATCCGACTGCTGACTTAGAAACCACTGCCAGCTCAGCGACATCAACCGCAGGATATGTTCTACCTCCAGCAGCAACTTCTTTGGTTACATACCCTGGTACCACCCCTGTTGTTTCACATGGTACGCGCTATAACGGATATGGGGGAATATATCCACAAGCAACGCCTTTGCAACAAGTTGCCTTGACGCTTAAGCAAGTAACTTCTCCCGTCACTTCGACAGTTTCCGTTAGCCAAAAAATTGGAAACACCACCCCAAGCACCGTTTATGAGAAGGAAAAACAACCCGCTCACAAGCGCAAGTTTCAGGAAGGGCCCGTTAAAACACATCAGGTATCTGTGCTGTAACCGTGTTTATATATTTATTTATTTGACCCACTATAAATAAAAAAAGAATAAGTATAAGGATGGTCCCTTGGTTTACCAAAATTTTGGATTTGGTCCCTAGCTTTTCAAAAGTACAAGGATGGTCCCTGTGGTTTGCACTTTTTAATGCATTTAGTCCCCACCCCAACTAACAAAGGTTTCAGCAAGTCCAAGTTAGGGACTAAATGCGTTACAAAGTGCAAATGCGTTACAAAGTGCAAATCACAGGGACCATCCAGGCGACTTTTGGCAAAGTCGGGGACTAAATGCGTTACAAAGTCTAAACCACCGGGACCATTCGTGTACTTTTAGAAAGCTAGGGACCAAATCCAAAATTTTGGTAAACCACAAGGACCATGCATGTACTTTACTCAAATTAAATGATAACCCAAAGCTCCAATGGCTTGAAATGCCTGCTCTAGCTTTTTTTTTAAAAGGTGTGAATTATTCGCGAATGTCCGGAGGTCTAGCATACGTTGTCTTAACCGGGTCCGCGCTAGAGAGCCCCCTCGCACAATAAATCCCCAATTTAAACCCCTCAATGAGAAACCCCTATCACCCAGACTCGAACACCATAGGTGAAACTTAAATACTCGTGGCCACCACTAAAGCACTAGTGATGATTGCCTGCTCTAGCTGCATCTGATGAGAAAAGCCGAGTTCTTGTTACAATTTTTATTGCATTTATTTTAGGGCTTGCGTTACATATGTTAGGTATATTTAGGAGTGGGTAGTTAAACGGATATTCAAGTTGGATCATGTGAACAAAACAAACTAATGTAGGCAATAATTGGATCGTTTTAAGAATCTAATAGTCTTTTACACATGCAAATTCTTTTGTTAATATATTCGTCAGCATTATTTCGGCTCTGACTTTTGTTACTTATAATTACAGGTATTTTCTCTGACCTTGTATGAAGTTTACAGCTGATAGTGGACCTATGTGTTGGCCATTTGTGTTTTCACAGGGTTTATAAATGCGTAGGAAGTCTCAAGACTATCACTGCTTTGGTGCTTTTAAGTTTTAACTGGGATTTACCAATTCAGTCCACTTCATAAATAATTAGTTAATTCAGTCAATAATAATCTATGTTTCTGAATAAAATAATTTTGTTTGTTATTGATCTTATTTTCTTGTCAATTAACGGATCATTGAGAATCCTATTGGATTGTGTGCTTATGACGTGTCACAGGAATCAGGAATCTTAAACCCGAGTGAAGTGACATCATCAATTCCAGCTCCAAAAAAGCTGGTCAAACCTGCATCCAATGGCATGATGCCACCTTCTCCGAGGACCATGCCCCCGCCCCCACCAAGGACACCGGCCCCACCACCTCCACGATTCGAATCATCGGTTTCCGTCACAAAGGCGGTGGAGGTGAAGAGCACCTCCAAACCAGACACCAAATCAGTGCCTGGTAAGCTTACAATCTTAAGCGCTTGCAGTTTCCACTAGCTTAAATGTTATTGTGAATTTATGACTCACTATTCCAAAATATTTCAGAAACGTTAATTAGTCTTGTGGAGTATGGAGATGAGGATGATGATGAAGATGAAGAGACCCCTGAAGATCCCGTAACAAAAGGTTCGAAGTCATTGTCGGCTTCTAAACCTTTCTGGGCCGTGTGAAACTGTAGGTGCTTGCTTGTATTTTAACTGCTAATTTCAATGTCCATACACTGATGTCTTTTAACTTGAGCATCAAGAAGTTGGGCTAATGGCAAACTCAACTTGATTAGAGCAGAACACAAAATGTATAACCCACACCAGTTATGCCACGCTTCACAACAATAGCGCGGCTTTTTTTTATTATTATTATTATTTTTTTTTTTTTTTACATTTTTGGTAGTTTTGCATCGGTATTTCTACTTGCTTGATGAACATCAATAGTATATAAGCTTAAGATTCTCTCATTCCCATGCTGTTTTAAGAATCTTATGGTTTTAGATTTACTTGTAAAAAAAGGTGCCGATCTAAAATAGAATCTGTGATTAAGATTCCATTGTTGACCATAGGATCATATGATCTTGATCTGAACCATTGTTAATATATCTTTTTCTCTTTTGATGATGCGATAACTTGTACGCAAAAAGCGACAATGAACTAACCACCAAGATGATATGTCAAAGAACATTCATGCAAACACCGAACTTGGGATTGTTATCCGATAACCTTTAAACATTAAAGATTGCTTGTCGTTGGATGGTGATTTCACATGCGGGTCATTACAGGGTTATAATTGCGACATCAGGATCTTGGAATCCATCATTTCAAAAAGGGTGGGATTGTATTAGTTTTATTGGTGGCCGGTGTGGCGACGGTATTGGATTCAACAATCTGTGTACGAACAAGGGTAGAGTTAAATCGATCAAAAGATTGTAATATTTCTTGATAGGAATTGACATCGCCATATGGTGACGATGATGGTTGTTATTGTTGATGCCAGTCGGTTTTTTCGTTTTCACTTTGTTCTTCCCTAAGTTTGAGAAATTACACATCAATGTTAGTGTTTGGCGTTCCTTTTTAAAAACTAAACATTTTATCCCTTTGTTTAAAAAACAAATAAGTAACATTCTATCCCTTTGTATAAAAAAACAATACTTATTAAAAACTAAACATTTTATCCTTGTTTAAAAAAAAAAAACAAATAAGTAAGTAACATTCTATCCTGTTGTTTAAAAAAACAAATAAGTAAAAGCTAAAAAGACCGAAAACTAGGAGAGAATGTGAGGGGTATAGTAGTGCTCTTAAAACTCATCTTTTAGATGAGGAAGAGAAAGACCGAAAGCTAGGAGAGGAGGTGAGGGGTAATAATGGACTAGTGTTGGGTCGGATTGCGTCGATGACCAAGTCAGGGCCTGTTTGGTTGACAGGAATCCATAGGATTTCAAGGGAATTGGAATTTGAATTCCATTCCTTTGTGTGTTTGGTTGGACAAATTAGTTGAAGGGAATTCGATTTCAATTCCAGCAAAATCCATTAGTTAATGGAATTCAGATTCCTTCTAAATTTCAAAGGAAAGTTTAAAAAACCAAGGGAATGTTTCCAAAGTTACGGAAATAACCCCTTGCCTTTTTCATTTTTGTCTAAAAACCAAAAAATAATAAAAAAATAAAAAAAATTCCAACAAATCCAAAAAAATAAAAAATAATAAAAAATCCAAAAAATTCTAAAAAATCCAAAAAATCCAAAAAATAATAAAAAATCCAAAAAATTCTAAAAATTCTAAAAATTCAAAAAAATAATAAAAAATCTAAAATATTCTAAAAAATCAAAAAAATCAAAAAAATTCTAAAAAATCAATAAAATAATAAAAAATCCAAAAAACTATAAAAACTCTAAAAAATAAAAAAAATAATAAAAAATTCTGAAAAATCAAAAAATTCTAAAAATAAAAAAATAATAAAAATCTAAAAAATAATAAAGAAATCTAAAAAAACCCAAAAAAATTCTAAAAAAAATTAAAAAATCAAAAAAAATCTAAAAAATCAAAAAAATAATAAAAAATTCAAAGAAATAAAAATAATAATAAAAATCCAAAAAATTAAAAAAATCCTAAAAAATAATAAAAAATCCAAAATATTCTAAAAAATCAATACAATAATAAAAATTCAAAAAAATAAAAAAAAATCAAAAAAATAAAAAAAATTCTCAAAAATCAAAATAATAATAAAAAATCCAAAATATTCTAAAAATTCAAAAATTTAATAAAAATTTAAAAATATACCAAAAAATTCTAAAAAATCCAAAAAATAACAAAATCCAAATAATTCTAAAAAATCCAAAAAATTCTAAAAAATCAAAAAAATAAAAAAAAATCCAAAAAAATCATAAAATTAATAAAAAATCTAAAAAAACCCAAAAAAATTTAAAAAACCAAAAACAATTTTAAAAAATAAAAAAAAAATCTAAATAATAATAAAAAATCCAAAAAATTCTAAAAAATCAAAAAATAAAAAAATTCAAAAAAATAATTTTTTGAATTGTTCCGGTTTTTTATTATTTTTTTTATTTTTTTATTATTTTTTTGATTTTTTAGACTTTTTTGGTTTTTATTTCTTATTTTTTAGACTTTTTTCGAATTTTTAGGATTTTTTATTCTTTTTTAGAATTGTTCTGATTTTTTAGAAAAAAAATTTAATTTTTAGAATTTTTTTTAGATTTTTTTTATTTTTTTTATTTTTTAGAATTTTTTGGATTTTTTATTATTTTTTAGCTTTTTATTTTTTTGAATTTTTAGGATTTATTATTATTTTTTAGATTTTTTTTTTGATTTTTTAGAATTTTTTTGAACTTTTTACTATTTTTTCGAATTTTTTTGATTTTTTAGAATTGTTTGGATTTTTTATTAGTTTTTTGATTTTTTGATTTTTAGGATTTTTTGAATTTTGTATTATTTTTTAGAATTTTTTTTTTTAGAAATATTTTTGATTTTTTAAAATTTTTATTATTTTTATTATTTTTTTGCTTTTTTATTATTTTTTTGCTTTTTTATTATTTTTTTGCTTTTTTATTATTTTTTAGATTTTTTTTGAATATTTTGGATTTTTTACTATATTTTAGAATTTTTTTATTTTTTAGAAATTTTTTTGATTTCTTAGAATTTTTGAACTTTTTATTATTTTTTAGATTTTTTTTATTTTTTAATTTTTTTTTGATAATTTTGAGTTTTTTGGATTTTTTTGAATTTTTATAATTTTTTATGATTTTTTATAATTTTTATAAATTTTTTGAATTTTTATTATTTTTTGAATTTTTTAGAATTTTTATCTAAGATAGTTGTTTTTAAAACTTTTACCAATTGTTTATAACTAGGGGTAATTTTGTCTTTTTATATATTTTTAAATTCTAATTCATTAATACATTTATCAACCAAACACATCTATGGATTTGAAAGGAATCCATCAAATTCCAATTCCTACACATTCCGCGAACGAAACGCCCCTGAGCGTCTGACATGGGTTTTGTTGAAGGATAAAATAGTGAGTTTACACAATATAACATGTTTTTTTTCTTAATAAACATCTATATCAGAGACGAACAACGTGACCATTGAGTAAAAAATATAGACAATAACTTTATCTCTCAAACTTAAAAAGAAAATACGAAATTTTAACAAAACTACATGGACTATCTATATAATTTACTCTATTATAAAAATAAATCCAAGATCTTTTAAAATTAAATCCTAAACCAATCTTAGAAAATCCTCTTGGTAGCAGCTTTATTCTGGATTGGTGTAAATGGATCCCGGTTAAATGCGACGTTTTCGTATGGAGAGCGGTAAAGGGTAGAATTCCCACTGTTGACGAGTTACGTAAAAGAGGCATTACGGTAGGTGATGGTCTTTGTGCTTTGTGTCGGTCCGAGGAGGAAAGTGTAGATCATTTGTTCACTTCATGCGTGGTTGCCTCGGTCCTGTGGCAGAAAATCAGCCATTGGTGTCGTCTTCCTCCTATTTTCGCCTTCTCGATTCGTGACTTGCTAGAGCTTCACAAAACCGGGAATAGCAAGGCTGGGGAAAGGATTGTTCTGCAAGGCGTTATTCGGGTGGGCTGTTGGTGTCTTTGGTTAGCTCGTAATAATGCCGTGTTCTCGAACAAGGAGGTTAAGGTTGACTTGATATTTAGCGAGGTTAAATCTTTGGGGTATGTGTGGTTTAAAAACAGGACTAGAAATAACTCTATCTCATGGTCGGATTGGTGTAAATTTGTAATTATGTAATCGTTGGTTCGTTGTCCCCGGCTCGGTCTTCGGGCTCGGGTGTTTGTTAATGAAATTATCCTTTAAAAAAAAAATCTTAAGTTGCAACTTTTAATCAACAAGAGGTTAAAAAAAAGAATACAAAAGCCAACTATAACGGTAACGGTTAACAGGGTCGTCAACGTTGACCCTGGTCCAACCACAGACTTTCCCAACAACCAATACCCAGTTGCCACGTTAGCACAAGCCCCCATGCTTCATCTACGCCGGATTAACCGCTGGATAACGCCAATTAACAAAACATCTAACCACCACCAGCTGCCCCTATTCATTCTATATTCAACCTTGACCTCCTTCACACTTTGAAACTTCCGAAAAAAGAGGAACAGGTTGTCTCTTTGGAAGATCCACCCTTTTTCTTGATTTTTTAAAGCTTCAATTAGGGTTCGTTAGTTGGTTGGTTGTGTTTCTTTTTGTCAGTATATTAAACATCTTGTTACCTAACACATGCGCCCATAAGTGTAAGTTTTGTACTTTTGTCATCACTTAATTATTGATCACGTTCTAGGAGATGAAGTTTCTTTAGATTAATTAATAAAGTTGGGAACTTTTTATATGGGATCTGCTTTTTTTCTTCTGGGTCAGTAACAGATTAGGAATTCTTTGATTTCAGCCTCTTTTTGGGACTTTTTGTTCAGGTCTAGTACTGGGTTTTGTTATTTGCACACCAAGTGTTTGTTGAAATGTCTGTGTGAGTTCAGAGCATTATCGAGGGTCGAGACGGTGTAAATTTGTTGGTGATTTTGTATATTTTGTTATGGGAAGTTGTAACCCCATGATGGAGGTAGTGGAAGAGGAGAAACTGATAGCTGCTGCAAGGCTGATTCTGCGGGAATTGGAGTCTAACAAGAAGTTATCGAATGAAGCGGTTAGGATCTTGGAAGATTTAGGCACGCGATTGGCAGCGATGGCGAAGATTGATGAAAGTAAAGATGACAAAGAAGATGGGAATGAGGAATTGAGTGATATGAAGGGGCGGATTGATTCGATATACAATAAGGTTATGACATTGGAAGTTGGTCAATCTATGATATGGGATTCTGGTACCGATGAAGCTAAGGAGTATTTGAAGGCGGTCGATGAGGTTAGAAGATTGATCGAGAGATTAGAGGGTTTGAATCCAAGTAAAAACAGTGAAGAACAGGAGCTTTTAAGGAAGGCTAACGATGTTCTTCAGACATCAATGGCGAGAATCGAGGAGGAATTCAAACATATGCTTGTTCATAACAGGCAAAACTTAGAGCGCGAACGGTTTTCCTTTCGGTCTACTGAAGACGAAGGGTTAGACGATAGCTCAAGATTCTCTTTCGGGGATGATTCAGTTGATGATTCGATTCAACGAGATAGTATAAGCCGAGGATCCGAGGTTTACATCATGGATTTGGTCAATCCTAATGTTATTCCCGATCTGAAAAATATCGCTAATTTGATGTTCGATGCGAATTATAACAAAGAATGTTCTCAAGCGTTCATTAGTGTCCGTAAAGACGCTTTAGATGATTGCTTATATATTCTTGAAGTAGAAAAAACGAGCATTGAAGATGTGTTGAAAATGGAATGGGCTGCATTGAATAACAAGATCAGGCGATGGACAAAAGCATTGAAAGTCTTCGTACGGATTTATCTTGCAAGTGAGAAGTTTTTGTGCGAGCAGATTTTCTGTCAAAGTGAGTCAATAGCCTCGTTCTGTTTCGCTGAGTCATCAAAAGCGTCAATCTTGCAGCTTCTAAATTTTGCAGAAGCGATCGCGGTTGGGACTCACCAACCTGAAAAATTACTCAGGATTCTCGACATGTATGAAGTGTTAGTAGATCTTACGCCAGATATCGAGTCATTTTATCCTGACGAAAATGGGTTGTATTTACGAGCCGAATTCCAAGACGTGCTTACGCGTGTTGGTGATTGCGTTACCGCAACGTTTCTCGATTTCAAGAACGCGGTGGGGTCGAATGTGTCGAATGCGGCGTTTCCTGGAGGTGGGATACACCATCTCACTCGTTACGTGATGAATTACATTCGTACCCTTATCGAGTATAGTTATTCCCTAAATACCCTTTTGAAGGACCATAATGAAGATCAAGATCAAGGTTCCACGTCTTCGCCAGACACGAGTCCCGCATTCGAAGACGACAGCGTTAAGGAAAACTCGTGTTTATCTCCGATGGGGTTGCATTTTCGATCGCTAATGTCGATTCTCGAAGCAAACCTAGAGGAAAAATCAAGGTTATACAAAGAAGAAGCATTGGGACACCTTTTCTTGATGAACAATATCCATTACATGGCGGAAAAAGTCAAAGGGTCAGAGCTAAGAACCTTACTCGGCGATAACTGGATTCGAAAACACAACTGGAAGTTTCAACAACACGCGATGAGTTACGAAAGATCCACGTGGAGCTCGATTTTGAACTTACTTAGAGATGAGGGGCTTTATCATTCCGGTAATTCCGGTTCGATCTCGAAGACGCTTCTTAAAGACAGGCTGCAGGGGTTCTACACTGCCTTTGAAGAAATTTACAAAAGTCAAACCGGATGGTCAATACCGAATAATCAACTCTGTGAAGATCTCAGGATCTCAATGTCACTCAAGGTGATTCAAGCTTATAGAACTTTTGTTGGCAGGCATGCAAATAATATAAGTGAAAAGTATATCAAGTATAGTGCTGATGATCTTGAGAATTATTTGTTGGATTTGTTTGAGGGTTCTCCAAGATCATTACACAGTTTCCATAGAAAGTGATTTCATTAGCTTTTTTTTTTTTTTTTTGTGTTTTTGTTCAGATATCTTGTGTTGTTCAGGTGTTGTGTGTGAATTCTTTTAAGTTACAGTTGTTATACTTGCCTTATGTATTGTAAGTTGTACATGTTATAAATTTGTAATTTTTTGTGTTTTGCTAGCTTGTACCTGAGTTTTGTGCTATAATAATTCAATACCTCAAATTTTAAGTTGAATCATATGAAAGTTAACTATCAAACAATGATGGGGTGTTGGTTATTTTGGGAGATAGATCTCAAAGCTTTCCGGGTTCTCTGGGGTAATTTCCGACATGACCCGAAACAATCAGGTTTTGGATTGTCATGTGTAACCCGTTTAATAGACGGGTCGTGTTTGGGTTGACCTGTTTGATTAAATGGGTCGTTATCTAGCTAGAGTTTTGTGCTACAATGATTTAACACCTGAATTTCAGGTTGAATCATATGAAAGTCAAAAATCAAACAATGATGGGGTGTTGATTATCTGGGGAGAAATATCTCAAAGCTTTCTTGGTTCTCTAGGTGGTAATTTCTGACACAACCGAAAATAATCAGGTTTTGGGTCGTCATGTCTAATAGGTTTAATAGACATGTCGTATTTGGGTTGAGCTGTCTGATTAACTGGGTCGTTATCAGGTTGACCAATTTAATTAAAAAGATTGACGTGATAACAATTTAACCCATTTTTACAACCCACCAACCCGATTAACGTATTTACAGCTTAATTACCACCCGTTAACTAGTTTGACGCATTTAGATAAATGAGTTAAACAAGTCGTGATTGGGTTACACTATTTTAAATGCATAGGGTATGGTTGAACATATGGGTCGTGTTGAGGTTGAAGAGTTATAACGCTTTAACCACAACTACCAAACCCAAGACTTTTATAGATATAAAAATGTTCCTGTTTTCCCCATAAATAAAAGTAAAAGAAAACACCATCAATTTAAAACCTAAAGATGAGGATTAAAATGTTTTTGTTTTGGCCTTGAGAGTCAAGAGACTGAGTAAAATCTGTGATTCAAAAATCAAAAGTCAAAGATGACAGGCGGTGGTCTAATTTGTTTTGGCCTTGAGAGTCAAGAGACTGAGTAAAATCTGTGATTCAAAAATCAAAAGTCAAAGATGACAGGCGGTGGTCTAAAAAGTCTACTTTAAAGTCACGTAATCTAAAGAAAAGAAGTTAGTGACAAAGATTTGGACAGGGCCGAGACCAACTTTCTTTGTGAGGGGGGAGATATTCCACGGTCCTCCCAACCGCTGGAGTGATCACATTCCACAAGCTAGCTTAGCCCATAGCTGTCTAGGGGTGACTACCCAACCGAGAGCGAAGAGCTTGGCCGTGGGATGCGGGCACCAAGATTCGAACCCGGGACCTCTAGGGAGAGGGTGGGTGGGGCTGGCCAACTCGTCTATCCAGAAGGTTTTCTTTGCGAGTGTTATGAACGGTAGTCGGTTGGTCAACAAGGGCCTAGCGTGTGGTGGATCCTGTTTTTTTCTTCACCACCTATTGTTGTGATAAATATATGGGCATGTCTATTCACACGCCCATATTGTCTATCCACACACCCCCCAGTGTCGAGCTATGGCCAGAGTGCGGCGTTTTGGTCCGGTTAACCAGACAAAAGACTGACGGGTCTGTTGACCGGACCAAAACGCCGAGCTTTGGCCGCGTTCTGGTTCTGTCAACCAGACAAAAGACTGACACCCGGTCAGTCTTTTGGCTGGTTAACAGGACCAGAACGCGGCCAAAGCTCGGCGTTTTGGTCAGGTCAACAGACCCGTCAGACACCCGTCAGTCTTTTGTCTGCTTGACCGGACCAAAACGCCGCGCTCTGACCATAACTCGACACTGAGGGTGTGTAAATAGACAAAGGGGTAGGTGGGGGTGTGTGAATAGCAAGACCCTATATTTGGATGAAAAGTATGGGTAAGGATTAAATAGTAAGTTTATTTTGGCACTTTCATTTTTCTCATATGGGTCCAAAAAAATTTCACCGTTGCCATTTTAGTCCATCAGGTTAACTTCGTTCATTTTTTTCTATCAACGAGAAGGGCAATTCGGTCATTTTATATGGCCGAATTGCCCTTTTAGTTGACAGAATTACATATAAAATTGACTGAATTGTCCTTCTCGTTAACAGAAAAAATGGATGAAGTTAACCTAGTGGACTAAAATGCCAACAGTGAAACAATTGTTCACCCATTTGTGTTTTGTATTACTTAATAAGATGCATCTCCATATTATTGGTATCTAAATCTCTATACTCATATTCATATGTCTAGACGTGGAGATGGATATAATCGGGTGGTTCCGCTAGTGGCACGATGATACTCCAGTGGTCTGTCAGTGATCCAAATTTACCGTTCAAAAAAAAAAATTATTGATTCATATAATTTTTTATCCATTTTTTTTATCCCTATTATATTTTATTTGATACATTAGGTTTTAGGGGTTTTTGGGGTCTGGATATAAAATGCATATTTGATCCATACTTTTTGATAGTCGGAGATGAAGTTTTCCTCAAAAGTATTCTAAACTCTACCGAGACTGTAGCAAGAGGAAGGGTCCAGAGCTTAGAACCAAATGATCTAGTTGGTGGTATAGAGATTGGACCAGAATGGTGTGAGGTAAACGTAAATAAATGGGCCGAAGACGAAACCTTTAAAATCTTATACTAAGATGCATTCAAAATTACCTTATGAAGATTTCATCAATGATCATGTGCATTTAGGGACAAAGTTTCAGTTTCTGCTGCTTTCTGTAGGACTTCTTCAACTTAATTATTAACCAACATATGTTATGAATACTGTATTGGACTAACATCTCTCCGGAATTTAGGAAATAATAGACGAAGATGACAGCGATTTGAGGGAATTAAAAAGTCAATGGGGTGAGGAAGCATGCAAAGCTGGTTACAACAATCAACCGGTTGAGATTAGGGGTATGTTTGGCAAAAGTAGCTGGTGGCTGCTAGCTGGAAGCCGGAAGCTGGTAGCTGGTGGCTGGAAGCTGGTAGCTGTAGCTGGTAGTTAGTAGCTGTAGCTTTTTAGATATATTTGGTGTTTGGTAGAGTAGCTGGAGCTTTTAATAAAATGTATAAAATGACCAAAATGGGCATAACTAAAAATTTAGAAAGTTGATGCATTAAAAAGTTTCCTATTTTTAGAGGTTAAAATAGTCATTTTTTCCCTAAAAGCTTGTAGCTCCTTCTAAACGCTACTAGTAGTAGCGTTCAACCAAAAGCTTCAAGCTCCTAACCTAAAAGCTTAAAGCTCCTTTAACCAAACAAGACTTTTTATTGAGTATGAGCTTTTTCTTAAAAGCTTAAAGCTAGAAGCTCCTAAAAGCTCCATGCCAAACATACCCTAGAGCTCAAAGGGACTCCACAAGAATATTCTTGTTTAGACCACCCGGTGTGGGCGTTGAAATTTGGCGTAGAGGCCAGACTACACCGCCCAAACCACCCCGTCCATGGCGTTGTCGACGTCGTTGTGCGTGGGGCTATCGAATTAGCGTTGAGGGCAAACGGGAGATCTGTGTTGGTGGAGTATATCAATTTCGTTAAAAGGATAAGTGTCTCCATTTAATAATAACAAAAAGTGTGTGTCACATGTCGAATAACGTCACTCTTCCATGCCCCATCCCACACAACCAGTTTTTGCACCACGCCCCATTTCTGACGCGTGCTTATGTGTCGTCCACATGTCACATAATGCCTCATTTTCAAACCCCTCTACACCGTATACTCTAGTGACAGATCTCCTTAAGCCATAAACGCACTTGTAAAAATTACTAGACATTCTGAGACAAAATCTATCGCGGAAGCAAATATGAATTCTTTTAGTAAAAAAAAGGATAAGAAGCAATATGATTATGACATGCAGCAAAATTTAAAATAAAGAGAAAGGGTATTTTAGTCAATCGTATCATTTCTTCTTCCTCCTTCTCCCCAGTAACTTCAAAACCCACCATCTTCAACCATTTCTTCACTTTCTATCTCAATAATCGCTACATTATAGTGCAATTTTCGTCACCAATCAATGATTCAAATACCCGATCAACGTGTTCTTCAGTTTTTTTTTTGAAGAAACTCAGTTTAATTTCATACAATATCTCATTTTTTTCCTGTGATTTTGAAGCGAATCACTCGATTCGTTCGATTCGATCGCTGATAAGTGTTTCTAACATTCAAATTTCGTCAATCGTTGAAGAAATCGGCTTCAATCTATGTAAGAAATTTTTGAGTTAATTACTATTTTTGTCCTTGTGTTTTGTCAAAAATCACTATTTCAGTCCATTAGTTTAAAAATTGCGATTTCAGTCCCTGTGGTTTCACTTTTATAACCATTTTAGTCCACTTCCGTTAACCCCGTCCATTTATTCTGTTAAATACACGTGAATTGACCATAATGCCCTTATTAATAAAAAAAAAGATATCTAAATGAGTTAGTTACTGTTTTCGTCCCTGTGGTTTCACTTTTCAAAAATCACTATTTCAGCCCATTAGTTTAAAAATTACGATTTCAGCCCCTGTGGTTTCACTTTCGTAACCATTTCAGTCCAGTCTCCTAACACTGTCTATTTTACCGTTAAGTTTTAATGAAATACCTAAATCACCCTTGTGTTAAGTAAATATGGACTTATATGATTTTATTATTGGATTTATATGATTTTATTGTTGTATGACATATGGACTTAAATTGGATTGTAGAGTTCGACTTACCATGGCTTTAGTAGAAGTAGAAGTCTGACACTACTTTTACATATATGGTTCCAAAATTTTAATTTTGGATTTTTGAAAGAGAAAATATCCAGGTAAGCATTATTTTTCAAAGTTATTATGTTAATTGATGCTGCTCGGAAGATATTAATTGGGGTGGGGTAATGGGTCGTCGGACATTAAGAGGGTGGAGTTGTGATGCCGGAGAAGATGACCATAAACTTTTGCCGGAAATGAGAGCATGGATGGAGTGGGGTGGGGTAGGGTAGCGTGGGGTTGTGTTTTAACAAGTGGGTCCTAGAATACAATCCTTTAAATTTCCATGGTTTTTTTATGAGTAAATTACAAAAATCGTCCTTTATGTATGTCACTTATTGCAAATTGTGTCATTTGTCTTCAATAACTACAGAAAATGTACTCGATGTTTGCAAACCCTTGCAAGTTATGTCCTTTAACCCTAACTCGGTTAATTTTTGTGGTTAAATCTTACCAAATGGACCCCACGTGAGGGTATTTTAGTCATTTTACTCTTTTACTCTCATGTGGGTCCATTTGGTCAAATTTAACCACAAAATACCCTCATGTGTGGTCCATTTGGTCAGATTTAACCGTAAAAATTAACTGAGTTGGGCTAAAGGACATAACTTGCAAGGGTTTGCAAACATCGAGTACGTTTTCTATAATTATTGAAAACAAATGACACAGTTTGCAATAAGTGACATAAATAAATGACGATTTTTGTAATTTACTCTTTTTTATTTTATTAACACAGGGGTAATTTAGGTATTTCGTTAAAAAGTTAACGGTCAAATAGACGTTGTTAAGAGACTGGACTGAAATGGTTACGAAAGTGAAACCACAGGGACTGAAATTGTGATTTTTGACAAACCACATGAACGAAAACAGTAACTAACTCATTTAGATATCTTTTTGTTTTTTATTAATAAGGGCATTTTGGTCAATTCACGTGTACTTAACATAATAAATGGATGGGGTTAACGGATGTGGACTGAAATGGTTACGAAAGTGAAACCACAGGGACAGAAATAGTAATTAACTCGAAATTTTTTAATTGCATTTTTACGATCTGGGTTTTTGAATTGAGTCATTGTGTTTTACGATCTTAGCGGGGGTCCGGGGGCAGCTCTATGTGTCCATTGTATTTTAGAAATAAGACAGTTTTATGTGTTTTCTGGCCATTGCGTTTTAGAAAAAATACATTTTTAAGTGTTTTTAGTCCATTACGTTTTAGGTAAACACATTTTTATGTGTTTTCAGTCCATTGTGTTTTATAAAATACACTTTCTTTTGTGTTTTTAGGCCATTGCATTTTAGAAAAAAGACATTTTTTAGTATTTTCTGGCCATTGCGTTTTAGATAAACACATTTCTGAAGTGTTTTTAATCCATTGCATTTTAGGTAAAACACATTTTATGCTTTTTCAGTCCATTATTGCGTTTTAGAAAGTACACTTTCTTTTGTGTTTTTAGGCCATTGCGTTTTAGAAAGTACACTTTCTTTTGTGTTTTTAGGCCATTGCGTTTTAGAAATAAGACATTTTTAAGTGTTTTCTGGCCATTACGTTTTAGAAAAACACATTTTTGAAGTGTTTTTAGTCCATTGCGTTTTAGGTAAACACATTTTTATGTGTTTTCAGTCCATTGCGTTTTAGAAAATACACTTTTTTTGTGTTTTTAGGCAATTGCGTTTTAGAAATAAGACATTTTTAAGTGTTTTCTGGCCATTGCGTTTTACAAATAAGACATTTCTTTGTATTTTTGATGCATTGCGTTTTAAAAAAAAGTCATTTTTTTCGTTTTTTGTCTATTGCATTTTACGCAACTAGGTTTCTTTCCATTGCGTTTTACGCAACTGGGTTTTCGAAAAAAAAATTCGAAAATATAGCAATAGTATACTCGTTTTAAAGATATAAAAACGCTCGTTTTTTTGTGCAATTTTTATAAAAAAATAATGTCGTATGAAAAGTTATTAACGTTTAAAAAATTGGGGGGAATTGGAGGAGAGGGAAACTATTGTCCTGAATTGACTAGAATGCCCTTACACAAACTCACGCGCCTCTTTTCTTCCCTTCAATTTCCCCAATTTAACCTTAGCCCTTGATTAAATCAATTGATGGTCAAAATTACTTCCTAGCCTTCCTAGCCAAATAAACTTCCTATTATATCCTAACCCTGAAAAGTATAACACAAAAGTAGGCGCAACCCGGTGGTAACACTAGAGACCCCCAACCACATTTTAGCCTCTTCTTTTTTTTATTGTTAGAGTAAATTACTTTTTTTAGTCTCTGTGTTTTAGTGATTTTAACCATTTAAGTCTAAAATAAAAAAGCTAACGCCCTGAATACCTGGTTTTAACAACTATATGAGTCTAAATTATTGACTCCATCTGTTAACTTTGTGTGAAAAGAGTAAAATGCCCACACCATTTAAAAGAAAACAAAAATAAAACAAATAATAATCTATAAACCTACACACACTCTTAAATTAGTTAAACACACATAGTGTCTTTTACACCAGTCAAACACACAAACACACTCTTTAGTCTTTACATACAAGAACCACCACCACAATACAACACCCACCCACCACCACTACACAATCACCATCTCTCTACTCTCTTTCACCTTCATGCCCACATCACTACCGATGCACCACCTCACCACCGCCACCGCACTTACCACTTGCAACAGTATTTGATACTTAAAACACTTTGTTATAAGAACTGACTAGGAGAGTTTAAAACATCGTTTGGAACAAAAAATAACTACACCATTGCAATACACATGGTTAAGCAAGTTGATGGGGTATTATTATGAGATTGTTTATAAAAAAAAAGGAACTTAAAATCGCGTAGTCGATGCTTTATCAAGAATCCATGGTACTGTCTTATTTCAATTGGCTTTATCTTCTTATGAGTCATTACTATTAGAAAGATTAAAATCCAGTGTGGCTAATGATACTACAATACAAGAATTTATTCAGAAGTTAATGGAAACATATGACTTGGGATGAGATTATATTGAGAAGAAAGCATAAGCTTTGGTCTTTGGATGCCTAAAGATTCTCAACTAAGACAAGAGATATTATCACTGTGCCATGCATATGCCCAAGGGGGTCATTCTTGAATACATTCTACTTTACAAAGATTTAAGGATATCTTTTACTGGAAAGGGGCTTCAAAATATATCAAACAATTTGTCAAGAAGTGTGATACTTGTTTAAGGGCAAAGTATGACATTGTAGCAACTCCAGGTTTATTGAATCCTCTTCCCATTCCTACATCCATTTTTACAGATACTTCTATGGATTTCATTGGAGGTTTACCTACTTTAAAAGGGTATGATACCATTTTAGTGATTGTGGAGAGATTCACTAAATATGGTCACTGTTTACCACCAAAACATCCTTACAATGCAACCAAAGTAGCTCAAACAGTGCTTGGCAATGTTTTTAAGATAAATGTGTCACACCCTCAAAATACCACATGCGGAAAACCCAATAGGTGTGTGACGTACCAGGATCCAGCCACCAATCACATTGAACTAATAGTAAATCAACATCAAGTTTATGTTTATTAAATTAAACAATCATAAATGTCAAACAAGAGTTATCATATTCAGCGGAAGCAAATGACAAAATATTGTTTAAGGTATTCAAAAACCAAATGCAATAGTGTTAAATAACATTAAGACAATCCTCAGCAACATGACCATGACCACTCCAGCCATCCAGATAGCAAGTTCCTCATCCAATGCACCTAACGACCTGCGAGCATGCAACAAGTGTATCAGACAACGCTAGTGAGTTCATAGTTTTACGAAAACGTTGGTTACCAAGTGTTTAGTTTAGTCCATTGAATATAATGTTGATAATACCCTGAATACAAGACGGCACCAGATTATTTTGCCCTTTCTCCAATGCTCCTATCAAAGCATTGGTCATGACTAGGTCATTAGTTCACACCCGTCCACTCAGGTACGGGGTGAGGGTGCCAAACCTAAGTAGCGCTACCAACTAATACCCTGTTACCTCTCAGGTAACAAACAACAAGGAGAGACTTTAATGGTGATAGGATGAGTATATTATCCAACATTTCCGATTTTACCCACAAGACATATTCCTCTCTGGAATACCCATGATTTACCCAAAACCTATCCCTCTCAGGGATACCCACTGACTGTCCCAACCACCGGGACGCATGCTCAAGAGGAATGAACTCACCTTTGATTTGCTCGGTATGTTAAATTACCCGTCCATGTTGGTCAACCCAAACCCTACCGTGGTTACCAAACATCATTAGTTACATAATCACACGAGTCACGCATTTGTACACAATAAATCACATAGTCGTACACAGTAAGTCATGTATTCGTATACAACTTGCATTCCATCAATGGTCACCGAATATCATATAACAAATACCTTGCTCCTTACATGTTCGCATACCATGTATAACATCCAACAACACACAACAGTTAACTAGGCTAACTATCAAAGCCCAAGCCCAAACAGAAGGTCCTTCGGTGAAGAACCATCTGACGAAAGGCCCTGGCGACGAAACACCAATCTTTCGTCAACATCAATGGTGACGAAATACCAATTCTTTCGTCGACATCAAAGGTGACGAAATACTTATATTTCGTCGAGGTCACTATGACGAAACATCATAACTGTTTCGTCGAGGTCCATTGTCAATCCTTAACCACAGTACCAACAGTTACATACATGTTCTACGTAATCAAAGGATCAAACGACGGTTTCTTTACAAGTTCTATAGACCTAACTAATGATCAACATTGACTGAACAAAACATAACGGTTTCCAAGAATCATTATTACGTTCATCGTACTATCCCTAATGACAAACAATTATCGACCATCCAACATAACAGTTTCATCGTTTTACATATAGATCATTGACCAAACAACCAGATGTTATCTAGCATGAAATCAACTCATTACCCGGAATCTACCCAACCCTCATACGGACAATACCGCATACAAATCATCAAAATCATAACAGTTTTAGATTTACAGTAGTTTAAATGAACCCTAATCATATACAAAATCACATCATCAAGACTTCGTCGAATCATAAGATCAAACACTCACCGTGATACCGAAAGGTTGTGATAGATCGAGATGGAAAAAACGTTTAGAGATCCTAAGATTGTCGTCGCACAGAGAGTAGGGAGAGAGAGATAACCTAGGGTTTGTTTTTCGGCAACAGAATACAATATAAGAAGTTATATGAAACACAGTTGGGCCGCGAATGAGATTGGGCCGAGGCCCGTTCCCGGCGAAACACCATTCTCGACGAAAGACCCATCTTTCGTCGAGGTTACATGTGGCGAAACTCCTATTTTTGTCGGGATGGAATTGTGACGAATAATCTTGATTAACACAACACTTAACAACCAAACATACTCATACATAAAAGCAACCAAACATTACACATAGACATTGATTATTCGGATGATTGTACATAATAAAAACAGGATTGCAAAACAACAATACGCATAGGAAAGACTTGGGATCTCGGGTTGTCACATCATCCCCAACTTGAAAGAAATTTCGTCCCGAAATTTGACAAGTAATCCAAAACAGCAAGACGTCAACTCAGGATGACTGTGGATTTTCCGCGGGTACCACATCATCCCCAACTTGAATGGGAATTTCGCCCCGAAATTCACCAGTTGCACCAGGTTTAGATTTGTCAGTTGGGAACAAGTGAGGGTACTTGAGCTTCATTTGATCCTTGCGCTCCGACGTGAACTCCGGTCCACGTCTTGAGTTCCAACGAACTCTCACGATTGGAATGCGACTGTGCTTATGAACCTTGACTTCCTGATCCATAATTTCTATTGGTTCTTCGACAAACTGCAATTTGTCGTCGATTTTCAGCTCTTAAAACGGTACCACAAGTGTTTCATCAGACAAACACTTCTTTAATTGCGACACATGGAACACATCATGGACATTACCCAACTCAGCAGGTAACTCCAACTTGTAGGCCACTTTACCAATTCACTCTAGAATTTTAAATGGCCCAACATAACGAGGGTTAAGCTTGCCGCGTTTTCCAAAACGCACCACACCCTTCCAGGGTGAGACCTTCAAGATAATTCGATCACCAACTGCGAATTCCAAAGGCTTCCTACGCTTGTCAGTGTAGCTTTTCTGACGGTCGCGCGCTGTTGCCATACGGTTCCTGATCTGTACAATATTTTCAGAAGTTTCAAGAACAAGTTCCGGACCTATGACTTGGCTGTGACCCACCTCAGCCCAACAGAGAGAGGAACGAAATTTTCGGCTGTACAACGCTTCAAACGGAGCTGCCTGGATGCTAGTGTGGTGTCACGGCCCCCGACCCGGTTTGACCCGTTTCAGGAGCCGCGGAACAGAAATCCCGTGGTATTTAATTAACAGCGGAAGTTTTCATCAGGATCTTTTAAAACTAAAATATTTCCCGATTATTTTATTTCACAACTCGGGATAAAACCCCGGTAATTTACAATCATTGGATTTCACGAAGAAATCTTTTATTTTACAAAACATGTTTCTTTATTTTATCATGAGCCACTTCCTTAAGCTTGTAGTGCTTCACGGCACTTTTCCTGGATCATAACAGATCACCTGAAACATGTTTGAAAAAGATTTTGTCAGCGGGAAATACTGAGTGAATCATTCTATTTACATAAAATGATGCATAGTTATTAATTACAGCATAAGAGCGATTACAATGGCTTCTATCTTATTTTTATCTGGCGCTGTGTCACAATGGTGACATGTCACAATGGTGACATGTCACAATGGTGACGATGGTCATACCACTATTAGGTCAATGAACCTAAATAGTGATGATTATCCCTAGTAGGTCAATGAACCTAACTGGGAGAAAATTAGTAATGTGCACAATACCCCACTAGCCAGTGATTCAAGATATCCATGACTTAGTCCCTGTAATTATAACTTTTGAAAATAATTTGAGGTATTGTAAAATAGTTGATAAAAAGAGAATGACTCACATTGCAGATTTAATTTGAGCAGAGTCTAGCCTACTGATTAGCCTTTTAACCTAAATTAATAACAGGCACATAATTCGGTCAGTTACTTAATACAACATTTACGATAACTCACGAGATCAAACTCTCACAACGAATGACAAAGTGCGATACTTAAATATCCATCGAATTAACGACGAATGACAAAGCATAACCCTAATGTGGGTAGCACTTAAACATCCATTGGATATTTTAATCAATCAGACATTGAATCGTATCAGCGATCGAGTTATTACCCTGATTGTGGCGTCGATTAGTGATCCGTGTGTGTTAATTGTGGTAAACAGAACGTAACTCAGTGCCTAAAACGAATTTCTTTGTCGAACGTACGCAGAATATCAAGTGCCAATGTCTGCTATTTATACACGAATTTTGTCAGGCTTACGGACCGTAAGACACAACCCTTACGGTCCGTAAGGGACACATAATTGTCATAGGGTTGCCACGTGTGGGACTAGGCCTGCTGAGTTGACAGATTCGAAAATTTCAATTTTGACAACGAGATTTGAAGATAATCGTAACTAGGGTTTACTCCCCCCCCCCCTGAGTTTTAGGGGCCCTGATCCTGATTCTGATTGTTCTGAAAATTTTAGGGTTTGTGCAGAATCACTTGGGTGTCTTAATTAGGGTTTCCTATTGGATAATTAAAATAATAAATATGACTTTTGATAGGAGTTGTTACATTCTCCCCACCTTAATAAAAATCTCATCCTCGAGATTTACTGAAATAATTGAGGATACTTTCGCTTCTTTTCTGATTCCAGTTTCCAAGTGTATTAGGGTCCTATCTTTTGAATCCCACTTGACTTAAACTAACACTAATTGTTTGTGTTTTGAGAAATTTTATCTTTCTATCTTCTATCTGAAGAGGTTTCTCTACAAATTTTATATTTTTCGTTTACCTTTATATCTTGGAGAGGTACTACTAAAGATTCATCTGATAGACATTTCTTGAGATTGGATACATGAAATACATCATGTACTCCAGCTAACTTTCCTGGTAGTTGTAAACGATAAGCAACTGGCCCTATATGTTGGATCACTGGAAATGGTCCTACGTACCTTGGACTTAGCTTTTCTTTCTTACTGAATCTAACAATTCCTTTCCAAGGAGATACTTTCAATAGCATTTTGTCTCCAACTTGAAACTTCAACGGCTTTCGTCTATTATCTGTATAACTCTTCTGGCGATCTCTAGCCGTCTTCAGCCTTTCTTTCGTGATACTAAATATCACAGTCGTAGTCACTTAGGATTTTCATCCATCTCCTTTGCCTCATGTTTAATTCTTTTTGCCCAAATATATATCTTAAATTCTTATGATCCGTATAGACAGTAAACTTACTTCCATACAAATAATGTCTCCAAATCTTAAGGGCAAAAATTATGGCTCCTAAATCTAGGTCATGAGTCGTATAATTTTCTTCGTGCTTTTTCAATTGCCTTGAAGCATACGCAATTACCTTCTTGCGTTGCATTAGCACACATCCAAATCCTAGTTTTGAAGCATCACAATATACTTCAAAATCTTCAGTTCCTTCTGGTAAGGCTAAGATTGGGGCATTTGTTAACTTTTGCTTAAAAATCCCAAAAGCTTCTTCTTGCTTAGGTCCCCATTTCAAACTTAACTGCTTTACAGGTTAGCTTTGTTAATGGTACAGCTATCTTGGAAAAATCCTTAATAAACCGTCTATAATATCCAACTAAACCTATAAAACTTCTAGTTTCCATTGCAGTTTGTGGAACCTTCCAATTGATAATCGCCTCTATCTTAGCAGGATCTACATGAATACCTTCGTGATTCACCATGTGTCCTAAGAATTGCACTTCTTGCAACCAAAATTCACACTTCGAGAATTTGCGTACAGTTTTTCTTTTCTTAACAAAGTTAAGAGTACATGCAAGTGCTGACAATGTTCGTCCTGACTTTTGGAATAAATAAGTATATCATCTATGAAGACAATTACAAATTTATCCAAATACGGTTTACAGATCCTATTCATCATGTCCATGAATGCTGCAGGTGCATTCGTTAATCCGAAGGGCATGACTGTAAACTCGTAATGACCATACCTAGTTCTGAAAGCAGTCTTAGGTATATCTTCTTCTTATACCTTCAATTGATGATATCCGGAATGTAAATCGATCTTAGAAAAATATCTAGCTCCTTGAAGTTTATCGAAAAGATTATCAATCCTAGGTAATGGGTATCGATTCTTAATAGTAACCTTATTTAATTCTCTATAATCGATACACATTCTCATTGAACCGTCCTTCTTCTTTACAAATAACACTGGTGCTCCCCACGGGGATGAACTAGGTTGTATGAAACCTTTACTTAATAATTCATCTAATTGTTTTTTTAGTTTTAATATTTCTGTGGGTGCTAACCGATAAGGTGCCTTGGCTATCGGTATAGTTCCTGGAATTAGATGAATCCTAAATTCTACCTTCCTATCTGGTGGTAACCCTGGTAACTCTTCTGGGAATACATCTGGGTATTTTGAAACTACAGAAATTTCCTTAAGTTCTTTATCTTTAGTATTAATGATTACTGAAATCATATATACTATTCCTTGCTTTGGTTCATAATTAGCAACTTTCATTACTGATGTGAACTTTATGGGTTTACATGGCTTATTTCCTGTAATCTTTATTACTTCTCTAGTGGTTGCAAAATTTTCTATAGAATTCTTATCACAGATAATTCGAGCATGGTTGTTTACTAACCAATCCATTCCTAACACAACATCGAATTCAACTAATTTCATAGATAATAGGGTTGCAGGAAATTTATGACTTAAAAGTTCTATTTCTACATTTTGCAGAACCTTATTTATTTTAACTGAATTCCCATCTGCCGTTTCTACTGTAGAAATTTGCCTAATGCTGATTAAAGGTAAGTTAAGAGTTTGGCAGAATGAAGTATTTATAAAACTTTGGTTTGCACCAGAGTCAAATAATACTTTTGTATAAACGTTGTGAACTAAGAACGTACCAGCTATCACATCTGGAATGAGCTCTGCTTCCTGAGCAGTCAGTTGGAAGGCTCTTACATTCCTTTTTGCTCCTTCTGCGGGTTTGGCTTTATTGTCAGATGGTTTGTTCAGTTTTGGACAATCTGGCCTAAGATGTCCAGCTTCTCCACAGTTGTAGCAGACTGAAAATTTCTTCCTCCTGCAGTCTTCTTCTTGATGCCCCGGAATTTTGCAAAAATTGCAATATCCTTTGCATCTTCCAAAATGCTTCCTTTTGCAAGAATTGCAAAATGGGCTAGTGGAAGATTGCCCATTCTCTCTTCTCTTGAAATTGTTATGGTTACCCGAACGGAATCCTTGGGTAATCTTTTGAGCTACTTCCTTCCTTCTATTTTCTTCTCTTGTCCGTACTAGTTCGTCAGTCAGAGTATTGGCTAAATCCACCGCATCATCAATCGTGCGAGGTTTCGCAGCCTTGACGATATTACGGATTTCGGTAATCAATCCCCAAATATAACGAGAAATAAGTACCGGCTCTGGCGAAGCCAGGGTTGGTACCACTCGAGCATACTCGAAGAATGTCGACGTATACCCTCGACAATCTACATCCACCATCCGGTGGGTTAGAAACTTATTTGTCATTTGTTCCTTTTCATACTCGGGACAGAATTTTCTTTCTACAAAGCTCTTAAATTCTTCCCAGTTCATAGCATACGCCATCCTTCTTCCTTTTGCTTGTAATACCGTATTCCACCATTCTAGCGCCCCTTCTTTGAAAAGGTTTGACACGTACATGACCTGATCATCCTGAGCACATTTACTTATGGCAATTACTACCTCGGTTTTCTCTAACCAACGCAGTGCCGCAGTCGCTCCTTCATTGCCTGCAAACTCAGTGGGTTTACAAGCAAGAAATTCTTTGTAAGTGCAACCAGGCGTTGCAGCTTTCATTTTCTTAGGAGGAGGAGCTTGCCGTGGTTCATTCTCATGATTAGTATGATTATTACCTCCGTTTACGCTATTACTGAAGTTATCTTCAGAAATACGTTTGCTAGGAACGATTTGTTGCGGTTCGATTGGATTTTTAACAGCAGCAACGATTGCTGGAATAGCGTTGGCTATCCCTTGAGCAACGATATTTTCTATATCCTGCGTAGTCATATATTGATCCCCCGGTTGTTGCTCAGATTGATTAACCTCATTAACTAGTTCATTATTAGCGTTTTCCATCTGATATCTAATTTATAGATAAATAATTAGTATGAAAGAAATAATCCAATGTCACAATTAATTGCACATAATCACGTAAACGAATATACAAACAAAATTGTAAATTTTCTAAAATTTTATTTGTTTTATAGATTATATCATGCTTCTATATACAACCATTTTATTATTTATTTTACACATACTGATTTTACTATTACTATTACACAACCACAATTCCATAAATCCCCAATCCTTTATCAGATGATATTCTAGTAACGGCGTTCCCTCTCATCGTATTTCCAGGAGATCTGTCCCTCAATCTCTTGGATCCTATTCCCAGTATCCATTAGTTCTTCACCAAAGTGGCGGAGTTCAGCCATATTCTCGTTACTCATTGGTGGATTTGGTAAAGGTTCTGGATTGAACTGAGGAAAAAGCTTATAGGGATTGTTTTGGAACTGTATTTCATTAGTTAACCATTCGTCTATTTGCGAGTAGATTGAAGGGTTTGGAATAGCTGGTTCTAAGTTCATTGGTAGTTGTGTTTCAAAAGAATGAATAAAAACATTTTCATTAACAGGATTAATAGTATTATAGCTTGCCATTATAAAATCTAGCTCTTCCTGAGATGGTAACCCCTCAATTTGTCTAGAGCTTTCCCCAATTTCCATTTTCTTAGGCTTGGGTTTCTCGAGAGGTAAAGTGTTGAATTCTATAGGTTCTTCTATGTCTGGTGTATACCTATTGAAATCTCTGGAAACCTCTATTCTTACTGGATAGAGATTTAAATTCTGAAGGGCGTCAGACAAGTCACTCATGCTGTTATGCAAAATACACACCATTACTAATTATAACAAAATTTTTATAGAAAACCTTTAAATATTATTCCAGACTGTGTAACTATAAAACAACTGAAAATTAAAACACACTAGGTTTTATTTATAAATTTATTTATTTACTGAATAAGGTTTCTAGACTGTAGATAATAAAGGTGCTAAAACTTTGAGTCAAATTATTTAAGGATTTGCATTAATTGCTATATTGGCTAGCATATAAAGATCTGCCCATACTATACACAATTGGTCAGATAATAAAACACATAATCACAAAATAGCAATTAATAAAAATTAAGTATTTTCTAAATACTTAATTGGCTTAAATCAGTGGCTCGATCAGTGGCTCTGATACCACCTTTTTCTGTCACGGCCCCCGACCCGGTTTGACCCGTTTCAGGAGCCGCGGGACAGAAATCCCGTGGTATTTAATTAACAGCGGAAATTTTCATCAGGATCTTTTAAAACTAAAATATTTCCCGATTATTTTATTTCACAACTCGGGATAAAACCCCGGTAATTTACAATCATTGGATTTCACGAAGAAATCTTTTATTTTACAAAACATGTTTCTTTATTTTATCATGAGCCACTTCCTTAAGCTTGTAGTGCTTCACGGCACTTTTCCTGGATCATAACAGATCACCTGAAACATGTTTGAAAAAGATTTTGTCAGCGGGAAATACTGAGTGAATCATTCTATTTACATAAAATGATGCATAGTTATTAATTACAGCATAAGAGCGATTACAATGGCTTCTATCTTATTTTTATCTGGCGCTGTGTCACAATGGTGACATGTTACAATGGTGACGATGGTCATACCACTATTAGGTCAATGAACCTAAATAGTGATGATTATCCCTAGTAGGTCAATGAACCTAACTGGGAGAAAATTAGTAATGTGCACAATACCCCACTAGCCAGTGATTCAAGATATCCATGACTTAGTCCCTGTAATTATAACTTTTGAAAATAATTTGAGGTATTGTAAAATAGTTGATAAAAAAGAGAATGACTCACATTGCAGATTTAATTTGAGCAGAGTCTAGCCTACTGATTATCCTTTTAACCTAAATTAATAACAGGCACACAA
The DNA here is from genome assembly GCA_030545235.1 of Helianthus tuberosus. Classification (NCBI taxonomy): domain Eukaryota; kingdom Viridiplantae; phylum Streptophyta; class Magnoliopsida; order Asterales; family Asteraceae; genus Helianthus; species Helianthus tuberosus. The sequence continues at coordinate 83,444 of JARYGA010061146.1, read as the reverse complement.
TTCGGTCAGTAACTTAATACAGCATTTACGATAACTCACGAGATCAAACTCTCACAACGAATGACAAAGTGCGATACTTAAACATCCATCGAATTAACGACGAATGACAAAGCATAACCCTAATGTGGGTAGCACTTAAACATCCATTGGATATTTTAATCAATCGGACATTGAATCGTATCAGCGATCGAGTTATTACCCTGATTGCGGCGTCGATTAGTGATCCGTGTGTGTTAATTGTGGTAAACAGAACGTAACTCAGTGCCTAAAACGAATTTCTTCGTCGAACGTACGCAGAATATCAAGTGCCAATGTCTGCTATTTATACACGAATTTTGTCAGGCTTACGGACCGTAAGACACAACCCTTACGGTCCGTAAGGGACACATAATTGTCATAGGGTTGCCACGTGTGGGACTAGGCCTGCTGAGTTGACAGATTCGAAAATTTCAATTTTGACAACGAGATTTGAAGATAATCGTAACTAGGGTTTACCCCCCCTGAGTTTTAGGGGCCCTGATCCTGATTCTGATTGTTCTGAAAATTTTAGGGTTTGTGCAGAATCACTTGGGTGTCTTAATTAGGGTTTCCTATTGGATAATTAAAATAATAAATATGACTTTTGATAGGAGTTGTTACATGTGGTAACTGTTGTTGTAGGAAACTTGATCAACGACAAATGTTTCTCCCAGCCCTTACCAAAATCAATCACACATGCTCGCAGCATGTCTTCAAGTGTCTGGATGGTTCGCTCACTTTGACCATCCGTCTATGGGTGATAAGTAGTACTCATGTCAAGGCGTGAGCCGAAAGATTTTTGCATCGACTGCCATAAATCAGATATGAAATGCGGATCACGATCAGAGATGATAGAGGTTGGCACCTCGTGCCTAGAAACCACTTCTTTCAGATAAACAACAGCGAGTTGAGAGAACTTATCCGTTTCCTTGATCACAAGGAAGTGCGTAGATTTCGTGAGGCGGTCAATGATCACCCAGATGGTATCATTTCCGTTTTGAGTTCTTGGCAACCTAGTGACGAAATCCATAGCAATTTGCTCCCATTTCCACATGGGTATTTCTGGTTGTTGGAGCAGGCCTGAGGGTTTCTGATACTCTACCTTGACTTTCGCACAAGTCAAACACTTGCTCCCGTACGTCACGATGTTAGCCTTCATCTTCGGCCACCAATACAATACTTTAAGGTCCTGATACATCTTATCTGAACCCGGATGAACAGAGTATTGAGACTTGTGCGCTTCATCCATCACAAGTTCTCTAAGATTTCCAAACAAAGGGATCCATATTCGCTCCATGCAATAGAAAATACCATCCGATCTCTCTACTAGTCGTTTTTCCATGCCCCTCAAGTACTCTGCTTCGATGTTTTCCTCTTTCAATGCTTCGGTTTGTGCAGAACGAATCTGGTCAGGAAAATTAGAATGGATGGTGAGCTGCAAGGCGCAAACACGTTTGGGTTTCAATTCTTTTCGACTGAGAGCATCAGCTACAACGTTAGCCTTACCCGGATGGTACTTGATTGCACAATCATAGTCGTTTAAAAGTTCTACCCAGCGACGCTGTTGCATATTCAAATCCTTCTGGTCAAAAATATGCTGAAGGCTCCTGTGGTCGGTATAAATAGTGCATTTAGTACCGTACAGGTAATGCCTCTAGATTTTGAGCGCAAACACCACGGCTCCCAACTCTAAGTCGTGTGTCGTATAATTCCTCTCGTGAACCTTCAACTGTCGCGAGGCGTAGGCTATCACCTTCTCACGTTGCATCAACAAGCAACCGAGACCCTGAATGGAAGCATCACAATATACCACAAAATCTTATGTTCCCTCAAGTAGAGACAAAATCGGCGCACTACAGAGTTTCTGTTTCAGTAGTTGGAAAGCATCCTCTTGCTTTGTTCCCCAAGAATACACCATACCTTTCTGTGTCAACGAGGTAAGAGGTTGAGCGATCTTCGAGAAATCCTTGATAAATCTTTGATAATACCCAGGGAGACCGAGAAATTGTCGCACCTCCGAAGGATTCTTTGGTGCCGCCCAATTCCTGATAGCATCAATCTTAGCAAGATCCACGTGTATCCCCGATTCATTCACGATGTGACCAAGGAAGTGCACTTCTCGTATCCAGAAGTCACACTTAGAAAACTTCGCGTAGAGCTGCTCCTTCCTCTGGAGTTCCAAAATAAGGCGCAAGTATCGCTCGTGGTCCTCCTTTCTCTTAGAGTAGATCAAGATGTCATCAATAAACACAATAACGAAGTCGTCAAGATACAGCTTTCACACACGATTCATAAGGTCCATGAAGACCGCTGGTGCGTTAGCCAACCCGAACGGCATAACCAAAAACTCATAATGTCCATATCGCGTTCTAAAAGCCGTTTTAGGAACATCCTCATCTCGGACTCTCATCTGGTGGTAGCCCATCTTAAATCAATCTTTGAGTAGAAACTTGACCCCTGCAACTGGTCAAACAGGTCGTCGATGCGCGGTAGAGGATAGCGGTTCTTGACTGTTACCTTGTTGAGCTCTCGATAATCTATACACATATGAAAGGACCCATCTTTCTTCTTCACAAACAAGACTGGGGCTCCCCAAGGCGATGAACTGGGTCGGATTAAACCTCTATCCAACAGTTCTTGAAGTTGATTAGACAACTCTTGCAACTCTCCTGGTGCAAGACGATAGGGAGCACGGGCAATCGGAGCTGCTCCTGGCATAAGGTCAATCTGGAATTCCACCTGGCGATGTGGAGGTAAACTGGGTAACTCTTCAGGAAACATGTCAGAAAACTCACGATCTACTGGGAGGTCCTCGATCTTCCCCTCTTCAGGTTGAGAATCAGTAACAAGAGCTAGAATAGCAGGGTAGCCCTTTCGTAGACACTTCTAGGCTTTCATGGCTGAGATGATGCCGACCATGGCACCACTACGATGACCCTGAACCGACAAAGATTCCCCACTGGGGAGAGGGATACGCACGATTTTCTCTGTACAGAGAATTTTCGCTTGATGCTTAGACAACCAATCCATACCAACGACCACATCAAAACTTCCAAGAGTGACAGGGAGTAAGTCTATGTCAAACACTTGACCCATGAGATCAAGTTTACAACCAAAAAGAACATGAGAAGCTTCAATCGATTTACCATCAGCTAATTCTACAACATGCTTATTTACAAGAGGTGTGGGAGTCAACCCAAACTGACGACTGAACCCCAAAGACACATAACTCCAATCAGCACCAGAGTCGAATAAAACAGAAGCAAAAAGATCGTTCACAGAAAACGTACCGGTCACAACATTGCCATCATTGCAAGCTTCTCCAGCACCAATAGTAAATACTCTTCCATGTGCCCCGTTTCCACCATTGTTCCCATTATTGTTATTCCCAGCGTTGTTGTTGTTGCCAGCATTCTGGTTAAGCTGAGGGCAATCCCGCTTAAAGTGACCCTCGTCTCCACACTGAAAACAGCCCTTACGGTTTCCCTGATTCTGTTGAGGCTGCTGCCTCTCCTGTTGTTGCGGCTGCTGTGGCTGTTTTGGGAGCCAGACCCTACAAATATTTAGCCATATGACCCACCTTGTTACACCTGTGACATACCCGGGTGCACGACCTGCGATGGTGGAACGTACACTTATTACACTTTGGTAGCTTCCCCGCGTAGGAACCCTGATTTGAATTGTTGCTCTGATTCTGATTCACAGAAGACGACTGGCTAAAACTGCGGTTGATATTGTTGTCTGCCCTTTTCTGAGGTTGACTAGCACTGGTTGCTTTGTCAGCATCGTTCCATTTTCGCTTGTTATCACTACCAGGTGTGGTAGCTGTAGCAGCAGGGGTAGTAGCAGATACACGAGGCGGCAATGAGCCACGCTCGACCTCTTGGTCGGTAATCTTGTGTGCTAAACGGATGATCGTGGGCAGATTGTTAAGGTTTACAGCGGTGACCAAACTCTTTACCGTTGGTGCCAGGCCTTTGATGTACAACTCAATTCTTCGAGGTGGAGGTCGAGACAAGTTAGGGCACAAAATTGCTAGTTCATGAGATCGTTTCGTGTAAGCCTCGATCTCGGACCCTTCCATCTTCAAATCGTAGTACTCGTTCTCGAGCTTCTGAATCTCGTCACGAGGACAGTACTCCTCCCGCATTAACTCCTTGAAATCATCCCAAATAGTGGCATTAGCCATCTCGATTCCCAACATTTGTACCTGGGTATCCCACCAAGTTAAGGCACCATCCTCCAAAGTGTCGGTAGCATACTTTACACGGTCCCCCTCGGGACAGTTACACATAGCGAACACCGACTCAGCCTTCTCAAACCAACGTAGTAACCCCACAGCCCCTTCAGTCCCACTGAATGTCTGTGGCTTACAATCGATAAACGTGTTGAAAGTGCAAGGAGGCGGATGGTTTTGATTCTGATTTGCTTGCTGACCTAGTGGACGAAAGGAAATACAACACAAGGGTAAGAGTTGTGTACGCGACATAAGAATAAAGAAGTTTTGGAACGTATCGTACCAGCTTGATAGGCTACTAATGCCTCAGCCACACGGGTGTTAATCAGATTTGTCAACTCAGCCTGAGTGATTGCAATGTGTCCACGTCCATGGCCTCATCCACTCATGATTCTATATAAGGAGAGGGAACAAGTTTAAGAATCGAGATAAGGTAGGAGTCAAATCTCACGTTGACATCTACAAACTACAAAGTTTACACCAAACAATAGTGCAGAACCCTTCTCACACTCGTTAAGCCTCACTGGGACTCACATACACCTCATGTTATTATTATGTGTGCACCCATAATAATAAGGCAATTTGCATGCTTATCTCAGTGCCTCTTAACTTGCGCTAAAAGTTTCCCCCACATTCAAATAGTAAAACGAAAGGCATTACAGGATTAATAATCACAAGAGTCGAAGGGTAGTGCCACACTATCTAGCTCCACTAAGACATGCAGCATAGGTAATCACATCAAGGTATTAAATATGTTGTTTCATGCAAGTCGTGTGTGTGTAACTACTAAGCAAGTAATGCATAAAGTAAACAGAAGACGAACCTTGCAATCTGGAGCTGAGTGTCAGGGTCGATTTTTGAAGTTGTTCGGTTATAGTCTGGTTTTATAAAAAAACGTTTTAAAACCTAGTTCACTATAACCAGTGGCTCTGATACCAAACTGTCACACCCCCAAAATACCACCTGCGAAAAACCCAATAGGTGTGTGACGTACCAGGATCCAGCCACCAATCGCATTGAACTAATAGTAAATCAACATCAAGTTTATGTTTATTAAATTAAACAATCATAAATGTCAAACAGGAGTTATCAAATTCAGCGGAAGCAAATGACAAAATATTGTTTAAGGTATTCCAAAACCAAATGCAATAGTGTTAAATAACATTAAGACAATCCTCAGCAACATGACCATGACCACTCCAGCCATCCAGATAGCAAGTTCCCCATCCAATGCACCTAACGACCTGCAAGCATGCAACAAACAAGTGTATCAAAAAACGCTGGTGAGTTCATAGTTTTACGAAAACGTTGGTTACCAAGTGTTTAGTTTAGTCCATTGAATATAATGTTGATAGTACCCCGAATACAAGACAGCTCCAGATTATTTTGCCCTTTCTCCAATGCTCCTATCAAAGAATTGGTCATGACTAGGTCATTAGTTCACACCCGCACTCTCAGGTACGGGGTGAGGGTGCCAAACCTAAGTAGTGCTACCAACTAATACCCTGTTACCTCTCAGGTAACAAACAACAAGGAGAGACTTTAATGGTGATAGGATGAGTATATTATCCAACATTCCCGATTTTACCCACAAGACATATTCCTCTCAGGAATAGCCATGATTTACCCAAAACCTATCCCTCTTAGGGATACCCACTGACTGTCCCAACCACCGGGACGCATGCTCAAGATGAATGAACTCACCTTTGATTTGCTCGGTATGTTAAATTACCCGTCCAAGTTGGTCAACCCAAACCCTATCGTGGTTACCAAACATCATTAGTTACATAATCACACGAGTCACGCATTTGTACACAATAAATCACATAGTCGTACACAGTAAGTCATCTATTCGTATACAGCTTGCATTCCATCAATGGTCACCGAATATCATATAACAAATACCCTGCTCCTTACATGTTCGCATACCATGTATAACATGCAACAACACACAACAGTTAACTAGGCTAACTATCAAAGCCCAAGCCCAAACAGAAGGTCCTTCGGTGAAGAACCATCCGACGAAAGGCCCTGGCGACGAAACACCAATCTTTCGTCAACATCAAGGGTGACGAAATACCAATTCTTTCGTCGACATCAAAGGCGACGAAATACTTATATTTCGTCGAGGTCACTATGACGAAACATCATAACTGTTTCGTCGAGGTCCATTGTTAATCTTTAACCAGAGTACCAACAGTTACATATATGTTCAACGTAATCAAAGGATCAAACGATGGTTTCTTTACAAGTTATATAGACCTAACTACTGGTCAATATTGGCTGAACAAAACATAACGGTTTCCAAGAATCATTATTACATTCATCGTACTATCCCTAATGACTAACAATTATCGACCATCCAACATGACAGTTTCATCGTTTTACATATAGATCATTGTCTAAACAACCAGATGTTATCCAGCATGAAATCAACTCATTATCCGAAAACTACCCAACCCTCATACGAACAATACCATATACAAATCATCAAAATCATAACAGTTTCAGATTTACAGTAGTTTAAATGAACCCTAATCACATACAAAATCACATCATCAAGACTTCGTCGAATCATAAGATCAAACACTCACTGTGATACCGAAAGGTTGTGATAGATCGAGATGGAAAGAACGTTTAGAGATCCTAAGATTGTCGTCGCACAGAGAGTAGGGAGAGAGAGAGAGAACCTAGGGTTTGTTTTTTGGCAACAGAATACAATATAAGAAGTTATACGAAACACAGTTGGGCCGCGACTGAGATTGGGCCGAGGCCCGTTCCCGGCGAAACACCATTCTCGACGAAAGACCCATCTTTCGTCGAGGTTACATGTGGCGAAACTCTGATTTTCGTCGGGATGGACTTGTGACGAATAATCTTGATTAACACAACACTTAACAACCAAACATACTCATACATAAAAGCAACCAAACCTTACACATAGACATTAATTATTTGTATGATTGTACATAATAAAAACAGGAGTGCAAAACAACAATACACATAGGAAAGACTTGGGATCTTGGGTTGTCACAAAATGGGTGTCTAATGACCATTGGATCTGATAAGGATGCTTTGTTCCTTAGTAATTTTTGGAAGGAACTTCTTAGAATGCAAGGAATTACTTAAACATTATCTACTACATACCATCCACAAACAGACGGTCAGACAGAAGTTTTAAATAGGTGTTTGGAGACCTATTTCAGGTGTATGGTGATAAATGAACCTAATTCATGGGCCAAGTGGTTACCATTAGCTCAGTGGTGGTATAATTCTACATGGCATTCCTCTATACAAATGTCTCCCTATAAAACTTTGTTTGGAATTGAACCTCCTATTCACCTTCCTCATATTCCTTTAGACACTAATGTAGCTGCAGTGGAAGAATTGTTCCAAACCAGAGAAGCTATGATAGCTACACTGAAATAGTCATTGAATAGGGCTAGTAACAGGATGAAACAATTTGCTGATAATCAGATAAGTGAGAGGTCTTTTGAGGTTGGATTTAAGTATTCTTGAAGCTACACCCTTATGTACAGACTACATTTAGAATTCACAAGTATTCCAAACTATCTCCAAGGTATTTTGGTCCATTTCTTATATTGAAGAAGATCGGTCCAGCTATTTCTAAGTTAGATTCGCCACTTAATTCACATATGCACCCTACTTTCCATGGATCTTTGCCGAAACAAGCTAATGAGTATGAGCCTCCTGATGTGGTGCAACAATTGCCTAACGACTCAAATGATGGGCTTGATGTGCTTAAAATACAACATATAAATTATATCAAATACGACGTAAAATCAACCCCTTTTCAGTACTAATGTTGGAAAAAGCTTGTTTTCTGTTCCTTTTTAATTTACAGGGTCAAAAGAGCTTAAATGTATAAAAGGAGCAAAAAGACAGCAAAAACCAACATAAATGCAAAGAAGGAGGAATGGACACAACTCGCCAAGCCCCACTTCACGTCCAAAACACAAGAATAGCAAGATCAGAAGACTTGACACGGGGCCATGTCCACCAGACACGGGCCGTGTCCAAGGCTAGATGCTGTGCAGAAGAAAAAGCCAACTGCAAAAAACAAAACTGGCAGCCGACACGGGGCCGTGCTATTCCAACACGGGGCGTGGTCAACTCAAAGATTTTCAGAATCTGCGATAGTACAACAAGTACATTGGCCACGGGCCGTGCCGTTTACACATGGGGCCGTGTTAGTACAAGACCTGACAAGCAGTTAATGAGGAAAAGAGAGAGAGAAAAGACCACGGGGTCGTGCCAGGCGGGCACGGGCCGTGGTGAAGCTTCTGATTTCAGCTTTAAATAGATGTGCTTGGTTTCATTCCAAACCATCACTTGGCAAACCACTTCTCTCTCACTTGCCACCACTCAACCACCATCATCCATTTTCCATCTTTTAGAGTGTGTGTAGTAGTCTCAGGATCCAAGATTGATAGTAAAAGTCTTTGTCAAACAAAGGCCATGCTTGGCTAAACTCTTACTTGGTGAAGACAAATCTATTGTGTATTTTCTTTTATGATTTCCAATCTTTGGCGAATTTTTAATTAGGTATGTATTAATGACTTTAATAACTAGTTTTTATATTGAAGGCAAATTTATCTAATAATTCTTCATATGTTGTTAATTCACATATTCGTGTCTTTACGGTCTATATAAAGCGTGTTAATTGCCTTGAAGGGGGTTAGAAGAGTGGTTGGGTAATTTTATGTCTCGTTCAGTGTATAGATCTAGCGAGAACCTGGCTCAAACTATAACAACCTGACTTTTTGGTTGTTCCTTAATTATCGTTATCTCTTTCGTGAACACTTGTACTCTGAGATTAGATAATGACAAAGGGTTAACTATAATTTTAAACGCATTTTATATAGTATATTTATCGCATTAATCGCTTAATACTTAAACGCTTACCGCAACGCAAACTCGAAACGCTGATTTATTTATAATATTTGTACTATTTGTGTGTTTAAATGTTAGATGTATTGTACGTGTGGAAACTAGCTCAAAACGCTCAAACGCTACTCGCACCACTCGGTTTATCACGATAAAATGCAACGCAACCCTTAATACCATTTGTACATGAATCAAAGTTGGAAATTAATAAAATACAAAACTCAGCCATCCGGATGGAGCCCATCCATCCGGATATAACGCATCCAAGTATAAATAGTCCTCACCTCTACACTATAAATAAAGGCCTTGTGTCTTCATTTCAACTCTTCTAGTCCTCTCAAACGCTCTCAGAGATTTCGGTTGCGATCAAGAATTATTGTAAGCATTCTCTTGCAATCTCCATTCCACTCCTACTCTATCTTCTTACATCATAATCACACACACACACACTTCAACTTTTCTCAAATAACTGATTCTACATACCTCGAGGATGGTTTCCACTCGTTTTGCCTAGGCAAACTGCTGTGGAGCATCACTCAATCGAGAATGGATCAAGGTTCTAAGAGATAATAACGTTTTACAAATTATTTATGAACTCCTCTTCGATTTTTATGCAACATTGGTGGAATCAGGAACCCGTCAGACTCTCGACCCCTCCCATTGTCGAGAGCCGGCTCAAGGGTTAATTTTCACCAAGTAGATGATCTGGTTAATGGATGAAACATGAATTCTCGTCAAGAACAGCGCATTCGTTCGAATGGGCTATGCACATCCATCTGAATGGACTTGACCTGATATTTCCTGTTGATTTGATTCTATTATCGCATCTGAATTCACCAACTAAAACATTTTAAGCAAAAATTCAACAATTTTTGAACAAGCTAAATCGTAGTCCATCCGTTCGGATAGACTCTGTTACCACTCCGAATCTTTTTCTTTCTGTTTTAAAACATCAGATATTACGTCAGATTGTTTTTCATCAATGTCCAAGTCAACAACAAGGTAGCCCATCCGTCCGAATGGACTAAGCTCATCCGTTCGAATAGACCATGCCCATCCGACTGAATGGACTGTTGGACATTTAACTCGCTCACTACCCCACTCGACACATGGATTTCGACCGTTTCAGCACTTAGAAAAACTTATGCTTCTGTTCCCACACGCAGGCTGATCCGACACTCCCTTCAATCCAATCCAGACCATGTTTACTTGCTAAGCATACACTGTGAGTATACTCGAACCCTTTTCGCTTAACACACTTTTGGGTGTTACATACGTTCTCTATCAAAACACAACACTTAAACACTTTTATAACGCTAACCGCCCTCTCATGTTATACGTGATTAGTTGAATGCTTGTTGCTATGTTACACAGTGATGACTTGCCCTACCGCCCTTAGCAACGATAGTACTATAGTTTGGACTCAGCACCTGTTTAGTCAGGGGTTGTTAAGGATCACATACTTTACTTTACGCGCTCACCTCGGTGAACACGTATCGCGCATACTCAACTCGCAGTCATGTGGTTTGCTTGTATCATTGTTGATAGCTTACTTGATTCACCATCTTACGTGTTACATGTTGGTTATGCGTAAACGCTTTATACTATACTTATTCTAAACTTGTGTACTCACCTTTACATTATTGTATTTACTTTATTTTAACGTATGTGACAGGTTGAAGGAATGTTTTGCTGCAAACGGATAGGAATGCTAGAAACTCACCTAAAAAAAATCTAAGTTGTCGGATTAGCTTTGTTTGAGAGACTTGAATCTGTTCTGGCTTTTGTTGGAATATTTGTTTAATAGTATGGAATATTGAACTTGTTAAATATTGTCACTAAATTAGTCGTTATGGATTCTCTTGAACAATCTGATTCGCTTAGTGTCGTGCCCCGATGATTCCGCCATCGGTTGGGGTGTGACAGATTGGTATCAGAGCCATAACTATAGGGAATTAGGTCTAATTAGCAAAACAGACCTAGTCTATAGTCTAAGTGCCAAACAGACCTTCTTGTACGAATGTGCTATTGTGTGAATCTTGAAATATTTTACCAGCATTTCCTAAGGCTGAAAACTTATTTTTGCCTTTCCTAAGTCTAACACAATATACACATCTGAGGACACTCGTATAACACCAACGAGTGATTGCTTCGAGATTAGGTGTGAAAACCAAGAACTCTCGATAAGATCACTCACCCTGCGTATTATATCTCTCACGAGATTATTTCGTTGAGTTAGGAGTGATATCCATATCTCAACAGAAATCTCCATTTCTATCTTATGGTTGTTTTAACAACAACCAGGAGCGAAGTTGTTAAGTTAGGGGTGAAAACCGCATCTTAATAACCCGTTCCACTCTCTAAACTGATTTTTAAAGATCTCACCAAAGTCTCGACCGTTCCGATGACTCGAGTCACGTAGTAACCGGAAGGATGAATGCTGGTAGCCGTATCACGGTGAGAGCATAGTCTATTAGGCCAAAGCATGTACTCGAACTTGTTGAGAATGGTTGAATTACTTTGGGTAGTCGATGTCTCAACACCCAAGACACTCTATTTTGTCTATTTTAAGCCTGCAATCGCCAATTTTATGCGTCATCGAGTTTATTATGTTTAGGTGTTTTGAATTTGTAAGTTTCCATTTTTACCAGCGGGGAGCGATAAAATCGAGAAGCCCCATACGCTATGATTCCCGCTTTATACGCACAACTCGCACAAAGCTCGCAATCTAAAACGCTAACTAATCGCGAACAAACTAATAGGTCTTGAATACTCCCATACACTGTATGCTACGCTATATGTCGCTTATCTCGCACGCGCTATACGCAATTTAAGAGAAGGTGAATACGTGTAAAATATGTGTTTATGTGAATTATGTGCTCATACGTGCTTATGTGTATACATGCAAATACGTGATTATATGTATATGTGAAGATGTGATGTTGTGCTTATGTGAATAACAATATTAATAAAATATGTTGTATAAGACGCTAAACTTTTCAACAAAACCCAACATAATAGAATCTCATCCAAATATGCTCGCATATGTCTTCTCTTGGATCCCACACTCGCCGAAATATCCAGCAAAACAATGCTGACAAACGCATCGCCTCTCTCTTGGCTAAGGAAATGGCTAAGGTGATCCCACAAATTGTCAGTGAAATCCACGCTGTCAGTAGTACATCCTCAGTGGATTCCAAGAATGACTCGCCCAAAGCTCCATTCAGCTTCAAGCAATTCAAAGCCTGTGGTCCTATGAACTTTACTGGTGAATACGGACCCAGTATGATGTTTCAATGGTTTGACTCAATCGAAGTTACCTTCCGACAAAGGGATGTCCTGAGAATCTCGGCACTGTCAACGCCACTGGAGTCTTTCAATCAAGGGCACTTGATTGGTGGACCGCCGAGACGAGGTAATGATGCCGCCTATGGTCTTGCATGGGAGGAGCTGAAAGAGCGCATAATGAAGGAATTCTGTCCTCCCCACGAAGTCCAGAAGCTGGAAAACGAATTCTGGAACATCAAGCAAGTTAAAGGTGATAACGCTAGTCTCATCGTCTGATTCAAGCAGTTGAGCATCATCTATCCAAGCCAAGTGGACATTGCTGAGAAAGCTATCAAGAAGTACATCCGTGCTCTCCCCGACTGTGTCGCTGACTTTGTTCAAGCAGCGAAACCTGCAACAATCAAGGAAACTTATCAGCTCGCAGCAGAAATCAATGACAAGCGAGTCTTGGCTGGAGTTTTCAAAACCTCGACCAAGAGTCTCAACCAAGTTACTGCAACTCCAAATACCAATGCAGCACCAGCCCAAGCCCCCCAAGTCTAACCGTCAAAGTCGCAAGCGGAAGAACTCCAACAAGAGCTGCACGGTAGTCGCAACACCGCCCAACTCCCAGTCTCGTCAGGTTGCTACTTCCAACGCATCGCCTGCAAAGCGTGCGTATACTGGGAATCACTCACTATGCCCTACTTGCACTTATCATCATCTAGTAGGGATAAACTGCTGATTATGTGTCAACTGCAACTTTTATGGGCACTACACAGCTCACTGCCGCTCAGGCCCTCGTCAGCAAGCTCCTCAAGCTCTTGCAGCATCGCCCGCTCCACTCCAGGCTACTCCAGTCAACTAGGCTCTCCCAGCACCAGCTGTTCACGCCCGTGCTTGCTACACGTGCGGTGACCCAAACCACTTCACCAATGTCTACCCGCAGCGTGTTGTGAAACAAGAGCCGCAACAGTAACCACCGCAACAACCGCAAGCAGCCCGCGGAAGAACTTTCAACATCAATCTCCGCCAGGCTCAGACTGAAAACAATGTTGTCAATGGTACATTCCTTGTCAACGGTATTTATGCTTCGTGCTTATTTGATACTGGATCCGATAACTGTTTTGTGTTGCTTGAATTTGAAAAGCTTTTAAAATGTAAAGGCGCTAACCTCCCAATGACCTTTGACGTAGAAGTTGCCACCGGAAGGACCGTTACCGTTAATTCCATTCTCCGTGATTGTACTCTTGAACTCAACAATCACCTCTTCCTGATCAACCTCATACCCATGCAACTAGGTAGTTTTGACATCATAGTAGGCATGGATTTTCTTCGTGAGAATCGTGCCGAAGTTGTTTGTTTTGAAAAAATGATTCGTTTCTCTCTTCCAAACGATGATCAATTACGTGTTTACGGAGAAGTACTTTCGAAAAAATTGAAGCTCATGTCGTGTATCCAAGCGAGCAACTAGGAATACGTCACTTTCTTAGCCCATATTGTGGAGACAAAGAATGAGAAGAAAACCGTGAAAGATGTTCCCGTTGTTTGTGATTTTCCTAACGTTTTCCCCAACGATTTACCTAGTTTACCTCTACTCGTGATATTGATTTTCGTATTGATTTAGTTCCAGGCGTTTCACCTGTTACGAAAGCTCCCTATCGCCTTGCACCATCCGAAATGCGCGAGTTATCTAGCCAACTTCAGGAATTACTGGATAAAGGCTTTGTACGCCCGAGCACATCACCATGGGGCGCACCCATTCTTTTTGTGAAAAAGAAAGATGGATCGTTCCGAATGTGCATCGATTATATGGGACTTAACAAGCTTACTATCAAGAATCGCTACCCGTTACCCGAATCGACGATTTATCTGATCAACTTCAGGGCGCTACGTGTTTCTCGAAGATTCATTTGCGTTCTGGATATCATGAGTTGCGTATACAAGAGCGTTCTGGATATCATCAGTTGCGTATACAAGAGCAAGACATTCTGAAAACCGCTTTTCGTACTCGTGATGGCCATTATGAATTCTTGGTCATGCCTTTTGGGCTCACCAACGCACCAGCGGTCTTCATGGACTTGATGAACCGTGTGTGCAAACCCTTTCTGGATCGTTTTGTCAATGTATTTATTGATGATATCCATATCTACTCGAAGTCTAGAGCCGAACATGTCGCAACCCCCAACCCCTACCCTGGGAGCGGGTGCCGCGAGCTCAGATGGGTGGTATCGGTGTTTATTAATTTAGCAGCGGAATACATCAGGATCGTAGTTAGGAAATATATTTGTATCAGAGTAAAACACCAAACTTTTGTAATAATAAATCTTTGGGATAAAAACCCAAGTTCATTTAACAGTACATTTGTAGGGATAAACCCTAATCATTTAAAAAAACTTCATTTTATTTAGGTAACTTTTATAGCCACTTTTCCAAGCCTTCAGTGCTCTCCAGCTGGCTTCTATTTGGCTTTCACATTGTGTTACCTGAAACGCGTTTTAAAAACATTTTATAAGCAAGAAATACTGGCAAGTACATTCCATTTTGGTAAAGCATCAGTTGTTTACACATTACAGTATTAAGAGCAATTACAATGTTTATATCTATACAATTACTCGATCAGTAAGTGTCACTCGACGGATCTGTGACTATGGTCATATCACACATTGGATACCCGTGCCTAATTGTGAAGGTTATCAAGTACTGTATACAAACCCCATAATACTGGCAGCAATTGTAGAATTACAAAGACTTAATCACTGTAATTGTATTTGAAAACATTTGAGGTTTGGTAAAGCATTTTGACTCACAAAAAGAGTTTATAAAGAAAATGTACTCACTAATAGTGAGAAAAAGTGATTGTACTCACATGTTTAATGGTCAGCACTTTAAAGTTTATGGTTTAGTATTTTGTGTTTTAGTTTCAGGTTTGTGCAAATGTTTG
Source organism: Helianthus tuberosus (assembly GCA_030545235.1). NCBI lineage: Eukaryota > Viridiplantae > Streptophyta > Magnoliopsida > Asterales > Asteraceae > Helianthus > Helianthus tuberosus. The sequence goes on along the minus strand of JARYGA010061146.1, from coordinate 68,070 downwards.
ACACTTATGTTTGTTGAATGTTATATCTGGTATTTGATGTTTGGACAGGTCATGTAGTACTGGTTATTGTGTTCATTTGTTGGAAAAGGTCATGCACAATTTCAAATGGATTTAAACGACACATTTCGCACTATACATTTCGCGCAATACATTTCGCGCAATACATTTCGCACAATACACTTTCCACAACACATTTCGCACAAAACACTTTCCACAACACATTTCGCACAATACATTTCGCACAATACATTTCACACAAGATTCGACCAATACGTTTTGCATGATACATTTTGCACAATACACTTTGCACAATACATAATTACTTCCAAACAACCTAATTCAAACAACCTGATTATACATTGAATGCTATCCATAATTCACCAACCACATTTCCAACATTTAAGACATTAAATACATCACATACATGCATCAGATTTTCAAAAACATTGGGAATATCCATTGCATTGAAGACATTACAACATCCTTCACATTAAAGACATTACAACATCCAATACATTCAAGCCTTAACATACATCCAAAACACAAACCCTAAAACTATCAAAAAAACCATAATAATCTTGTTCTTCAGCCGATTCTTTTCCCGCATCTTGGCTAACTCAGCATCAACTTGGTTTCTGTGTCTCAGAAGCCCTGGAATAATTGCCACTGCACGACTGCACATTGGTGGGTCCACCCACCCTATGAATCTTCCACAATTGGGATTCTTGAGAGAAGGAAGAAAGGATGAAACCTTTTAAGCCCTAGAATATTAAAATCGGTAATAGTATACATTACCATGGTTGGACAAGAGTAGAATTGTCGACCAGGGTTGAGATCAAACCATGATGTAACTATGATTGCATCTTGGCCACAATTGCAGAGAACCATGAGGAAGATGGAATCGATTCGCTGAGGAAGATGAAGAACAGTGATGAAGATGAAAAACAATGATGAAGAGAAATGTTGGTGGTTAGGTACTTAGGTTTGTGGGAAAAAAGGGAGTTATTTATAGGCAGGACCAAATAAATACACAATATGACGAAAATACCCTCACGTGATAAGCACGTGGGGTGAGTTAACAGAGAAAACAAACTGAAGTTAGACCCAGGGACTATCCGAGAACAAAAAATGAAAAGTTGGGGACTATAGAGGTAATTTTAGAAAGTTAGGGACTAAAGGTGAAAAAAAGGCGAAACCATAGGGACTATCCGAGCATTTTTCTCTAAAAAAATAACATTTGGCCAAGAAAATTAAAGGGTATCCCGGGCTACCCCTAACCTACACATAGATCCGCCTCTGGTATTTACCATTTTTTTCTTTTACTCATAAGGGATGACTAAGGGATGACTGATGAACTCTCATGAGGGTTGATTGGCAACGCCTCACAATAAGTATCACATTCAAAGTTATAACGCACTCTGAATAATGACACAACTAATAGATCTTTTGATATACTACAAATCAAAGAGTTCTATAAGCATATACGAGTTGTGTATATTTTTTACAAGAACTATACGACTCGTATAGAAACGTATGAGTTGTATATCTTTTTTTACATAAGCTATACGGCTAGTATACAAATATACGACCCCGTATATAGACACCTCATCTAAAAAAGCATATACGGCTCGTATGCAAATATACGAGTCGTATATTGGTATAGATATAACATAACTCCTTACTCCTTAGAAAATGAATTTTCTATCTTTTTTTCATTTTTTTTAATCTTGTTTTCTCTTCACTTATTATGCCACTTTTTGTGGCATATCATGTTTTCTCTTCACCATGAGTCACGTTTGACCAAGTCACGTTCATGACCATGATCTTTACATTGATTATATTATATTCTCACAGGGAATTGACTACAACCAGTTGGGAGGTTTGATGGTTTTTCATTAAAATATCATTATACTTGTCGGTAAGAATCAAACATCAATTCAAAACATGTCTCAATATTCTTTTTCCAGTATTGCTAGTTTAGAACATATCATCTTATAAATATATATATATATATATATATATATATATATATATATAGGGCAAGGCTATATAGAAAACCCTATCTATATAAAAAACCCTAGAAAACCCAACCTCCCGACATTTTTTTTTTTGAAAAAAATAACACATGTAATATACATGTTTTTAAGAGTTTTGGGCCAAAAAAATCAAAAAAACGCCGAAGGGATAATTTAAAAAAAAAAAAAATTCAGCAATTTCTGTCTTTTGTGCCTAACACATGTTAGGCAACCGGACATTGCTGAAATTTGTTTATTTTTTTTTTAAAATCCATTCGGCGCTTTTTTGTTTTTTTTGGCCCAAAACACTCTAAAACATGTATATTACATGTGTTATTTTTTTCAAAAAAAAAAAAATGTCGGGAGGTTGGGTAAAAATGGGGGGAGATTTGAGTTTCCAGAGTTTTCTAAAAATTTAAGGGTTTTCTGTCTAGCCTTCCCTTCCCTTATATATATATATATAGGGGATGGTTCAAATGAAAACCACTTTTATTGTGAAAACTCGAAAACTAACTAAAAAAAGCCTAAAAAACACACAAAATTTTTTTTTTTTTTTCAATTTTTTTATAAAATTCGCTGGTTTTTATATATATAAAAAAAAATTTCAAAAAAAAAAAAAAAAAATTTTAGTACACATGTGTAATAATACACATGTGTAGTACACATACACATATGTAGTATTACACATGTGCACTACACAAAAAAAATTTTTTTTTTTTTTTTTTGAATTTTTTTTTTTATATATAGAAAAAGCTGCGAAAATTGGGTTGCAAAAAAAAAAAAAAAAATTTGGTATGTTTTTTTGGCTTTTTTTAATTAGTTTTCGAGTTTTCACAATAACTAGTGGTTTTCATTTGAACCTTCCCCTATATATATATATATAAGTATCCGCTAAAATGAGAACCACCTCGAGTTGTAAGAACCGCGAGAACTTTTTGATCCGTGGCGAGGTGGACCAAATTTTTTTTCAGAAACGTAGATGCATGTATAAAAACAACATTTGTAAAAAAAATTCAAAAAAAAAATGTCGTGAGTGTAGTTTTGAGCACCACAAGTTTGTGTTTACGGGACCCGTAAATTTTCCGACCAGATTTACGGGTCCCGTAAACACAAACTTGTGGCGCTCAAAACTACACACACGACATTTTTTTTTTGAATTTTTTTTTACAAATGTTGTTTTTATACATGCATCTACGTTTATGAAAAAAAAAATTGGTCCACCGCGCCCCCTACGGTGTAGTTCTCACGGTTCTTACAACTCGATGTGGTTCTCATTTTAGCATTCCCATATATATATATGTATCTTTTCTCCACTTAATATCAGTTTACAAGTAATTTTATGGTTGAGTTTATGATTATTCAACATTCCCTGATTTAACATCTTAGGTTATGTATTGTAGTTAGGTGAAAGGTGGAAAAAAAAGTATCAATATAGACTTCGCGTGTGTAGCGGTGGCTTTCATCTAAGATGCGTTGTTATAATGTGAAATGTGAGGAGTGAGTAATAAAACAATTCAAAACAGAAATGCTTAGGTGGAGCTAAATGGTTGGTTTGTATATAAATTGATAATTAAAAATAAATTAAACATCACACTCATGCCCACAACCAGCCTCGCCCCCTTGCCCCTAGCGCCCCTCCCGTGGTAGTGTTTCACACCCTAGTTGTCCACGTGGGCGGCTTTGATCCCCCTACAACACATAGTCTTACAAGAAGTATATGTGAATGCATTCCTAACGAGATTTAGAAACTAGACAACTCTTTTCATCATATCTTTGTTTAGATTATCTAAATAAACAACTTTAATTTTGTTCTTATCAGATGATGTGTTTACGCTGTTAACAATGTCTCCAAAACTATTTTATTTCATATAGTAAGTTTTACCATATGTATGGCAAGACATATTCTTTTCCTAGTCACGTATGAATCAGTATTTTGAATCAGATTGCAAACTTATTTAAAAAATGCAGTTTGCTCCTTTTTAGTCATTACTCTCTCCGTTAGATTTTTTGTAGTGATAACATGAGTGAAAAAAATGTAGTTAGCTCCTTTTTAGTCATTACCCTCTCCAATAGAAATTTTGATAACATGAGTGAAAAACGCTATAAGTGAAACAACATAAAAAATATCATACGGATCTCTCAATAATTTCCTACATATACAATTACCAAATGGGGGAATAGTGTCAGGCAGCTGTCTGGCACTCCCCTATTGGACCAACCAGTTTATTGTTTTATATCTATTTTAAAATTACGTTTTATTACCGTTTTGCCCCTAGCTCAAAATAAAATTACGTTTTTCCCCATCTCAAAATTAGGATTTCCCCATCAGTTCAAAATTACGATTTTCCCCTATTGGACCCACCAGTTTATTGTTTTATATCCATTTTAAAATTACGTTTTATTACCGTTTTGCCTCCCGGCTCAAAGTAAAATTACGTTTTTTCCCCATCTCAAAATTACGATTTCCCCCTCAGTTCAAAATTACGATTTTGCCTGGCACTCCCGCATTGGATCAACCAGTTTATTATTTTATACCCATTTTAAAATTACGTTTTTGCCCCTCTTTAAAATTATGGGTTTGCCACCATCTCAAAATAAAATTACGCTTTTGTCCCCAGCTCAAAATTACGATTTTCCACTCGATTCAAAATAAAATTGTGGTTTTACCCTCAGCTCATAATTGCCTTTTCGCCCCCAGTTCAAAATAAAATTCTGTTTTTGCCCCCAGCTAAAAATTACGATTTTACTCTCTGTTCAAAAATGTGATTTTTCCCCGTTTAAAAATATATGATTTCGCCCTCAGTTCAAAATTACGTTTTTTCCTCGGTTCAAAATAAAATTATGCTTTTGGCCCCAACTCAAAATTACGATTTTGCCCATGCTTCAAAATAAAATTGTGGTTTTGCCTCCAGCTTAAATTTACGATTGTGCCCTTAGTTCAAATTTATATTACGCTGTTACCCCTAGTTCAAAATTACGAATTTGCCCCTGTGAAAATTTACAATTTTGCCCCTGGTTCAAATTTACAGTTGCCATCACTTTAGCTTTTAGCAAATTACGATTTTACCCCAGTCAAAAAATACAACTTTTCCTCAGTTAAAAATTACAATATTGCCATTATTTTAGTTTTTTTTATCAAAACTATAAAAGTATTTTGTTTTAATTGGTTGACTCGATTTAATTGTTTTTCGTGTCAATAAGCTGCCTAACACTCGTTCATTATTCGGCCATCGCCCCGCAAACCTATACAAATACAAGTGAGGGGAATAGTGCCACACAGCTGCATGGCACTTCCCTGTTAGACCAAACATTTTATCATTTTATATTCGTTTTAAAATTACGGTTTCGTCCTTTATTTAAAATAAGATTATGTTTTTGCCCTCACTTCAAAATAAAATTATCCGTCCTTTATTTATAATAAGATTACGTTTTTGCCCTCACTTCAAAATAAAATTATGCTTTTGTCCCTCACTCAAAATTACGATTTTGCCCTCGGTTCAAAATTATGATTTTATCCCCATATTACAATTACAATTACAATTTTGGCCCCAGTTCAAAATAAAATTTTGCTTTTGCCCCAAACTAAAAATGACGATTTCGCATTTTCGCCCCGTTTCAAAAATTATGATTTCGCCTTCAGAGTCATATTTGCATTCTCCGGGTTCGAGTGTAAGCACACCCCTCCCAATTGCATACCTTAATCGTTTTACATTAATATTTGTCCCTTCACTCGGGTTCATCATCCTAATGTAATACGCTTCCGTCACCCGGCTGTGCGTTTACATTATTATCAAATATTTTGCTCATTTGATTCATTTAGGTACTTTTTAAGTTAGTCCTATTCACCCCGCCCTTACTACATCGGATGTAAATGTGTCCGCTATAAGAAGTTCATGGTATCATATGCCACTACTTACTTGGCCAGAGTAAGCGATTAACACATGACACACATGACCTTTTTATAGTTTTCACATCACGCCCTAGGTGAGTAACGTCTCTATTTAATTTTCTTGGAAATAATATCCTGGATAGGTATTCTATTCAGGTTTTCCAAGTTTCTAATTTACATATGCAACAATCATTCTCTACATGTTTGTTGCATATTGTTATTTGTGCGATTATATTTAAAAGCACGCACCTGGTAATGCTTGCCCCGACGGGCATTTCTTGCCATTAACTTTGTTCGCGGTCGTTACGCGATTTAGTCCTTGGTGAGCATGCTCCTCTTGTCATACTTCGGACCGTTCTTCTATCATATCCGTAATTTGTTAAGCTCTCGCTATCCTTATATGCGAGTGTCCTTCAACTAAAACATATACAACAGTTAGTAATTTCAACATTAAAGGATGCCCGTATTATAATACAAGGCTTTTCTACTATACGCATCAACGCGTGTAATTTCGTTGACTATATCTATTCTATATCGTTTTTATTGGTGTAACGTGTATTACACGATAACCATGTGTGTTGTTCTCAACACTTTAATCATACTAAACCTTTGATATACATGTACTTACCAGATTTGCGATCAAGCCTCGAACCGAACACACTTTATTCTTTAACCATGAGCTCTGATTACCAACTTGTAACACCCTTGCTTGTTTAATATAATATTTTATATAAATTTCATAAAAATACATGTTTATACGATTACACGTAGTATGACAATACGAGTTTACTAAAACTTTTACAATTTAAAAGTTTATACAAGTTAATGTAATTGAATTCGTCGTTTAAAAGATACGAAGAAACGCCGCGCGGAAGCTTTTAAGTTTATCGTGTTCGGTTCTTCTTCGAGCTTGATCTTCATCCGGGCACTCTTGGCAATCACCTATGATCAAAACCAACTTAAAAGTTAGTTTTGATAGTTAAATAACAAGTTTAAACAAGTTATATGGGTCAAACAAACAAAATTAAGCATTTTTCAAGTTCAGGGGGGGCTAGACGCCCCACCTAGCCCCCTTTTTGGCAGATTGTTGCTTAAACAGTTGCTGTGTATTCCCAGCATGACCCGATTTCACGGAAACGAGCATAACTCTCTCGTTTTTAATCCGTTTTACCCGATTCTTTTTCCTACGCGTCCGTAATTTAATTCTCCATCTTATGGAGTTAAAATCCTACATCCGGATTAACATAATTTCAGACTTTTAAGTCTTCGGTTTACTACCCTTTTTACCAAATATTGACCCGTTCATGACTTTATCACACCAACATGTTTATTTGACCTTTAAACTCATGAAATTCATCATTTCAATATCTCCTATCATATTAATCTCAAATCACGGGTTTCTTACATAATAAAATCCCGTTTACGCTTAAATGCTTATTTTGACCCGTTAAGGGTATTTACGCATTTTAGACTAAAACTTATGTTTTTCTTTTGACGCTACTAAAATTCCATGTCTAATTAACTACAAATATTCCACCACAACTATTTTGTGGCGGATTTAACATAATGAATCCCTTTTCCCCAAATTTACCCATCGGTTGATCATTTTACGCAAATGACCGTTTTCGAGCATTTGACCCACGAATATGAATTCTTATGACTTTTATTCATATTTAATGATTCCATAATCTTAATGTAAGTTCCTAATCAACCCCCTATGGGTCGTTTGCCCGATATACCCTTCAAGGGTGTTTTGGTCAACCTTAGTCCCTCACTTTACGACGAAGGACTTTCGCTAAATATTTGACCAAAAATTGTATGTTTAACCAAAAACTTATTTATACGTACCTGGCTCGGGTCAAACTATTGACCCGTTTACATAACTTTTACGTTAAATCTTTCTAGTTAAAGCAACGCAAGCTTATGTTATTACCTGTGTTTACAAAACTCAACAAGCGATTGTCAATTGTTATTGTCAAATGGTGTTAACAACACCATTTGACCCATTTAGTCTAATTGACCATTTGTCCGCATGAGATGGTATTTAATTACCATTCCATCCCTTTAAACCTATCCCGGTTTTCCCTTGAACTCGTTTTGCTTAAAAACCGTTTTTATTTGTTCGTCACTACATGACTAATTTACCATTTTATCCCTTTTTCCATAACTCATGATTTCTTATCATTTTCCCCTCGTTCCGACTCTCATTGAATCGTGTCGGAACCTCCTATACCAACCACTTAGTAGCATTCATATACAATACTTGCAATTATGTAATTTGTAAATAATGAAAAGGGGCGTAAGCTTTACTTACCTCGCATCCAAATTACGCTTTTCCTTTCTTTCTTGATTCGTTTGACCCGCTCACTCATCAAGCTTCCACCTAGCTCGTTAGGCGTCAAACTATCATCATAATTCATAAGATGGTTAGATTAGTCATTATCAATTATGACTACTCCATCTAACGGGTCTTATGTCGACTTTATCACTCGATTAAATCATATAACACCCCGAAAACGGGTTTGGTAATTAAACTCCGTTAATACTAAAAGACGGGTAAAGTACCGTTAGTAGTAAAAATAACCCGGTAAATATTTGGATTTAAATAAGAAATCCTAATATTAAATACAAACGAATCAAAGTTTTAAGGAATTAAGTTTATAAGAGTCTGAGTTAATTGGACTTAAAATAAAACGGGTTATAACTCCCGGAACCCACTAAATAACTAAGAATATCAACCTAGTTAGTCTACTGTTGTAAAAATAATGAGGGAACTTGATGTAGTGACCTTTATAAACCTGGGTAAAGTTGATGGACTAAAATGGTTAAAATGAGAAAATGGGTTTTTATTAATTAAAACTAAAAACACCAAAACACACACATTTGTGTGTGTTCTGGTCGTACAAAAAACAGGAGCCAAGAAGGGCTCTCTAGCTCAAACCCTAGCAAGCATAAAATCACCAAATTGAAGGTCAATCCAAGACCCAAATCGATGCATGAACGCGTAGAAACGATCACCAAGTCAAGGAGATCGTAAGGTATGTCGAATTTTGCAATTTGGTGATGTTTTAAAATTATGATGAACAATCATAATCGAAATTCTGGAATGAATGATGAATCTATGAACATGGTTGTGATGAATTTCATGTTTAGAAACAAACCCTAGTTGAAAACTTGATGAATTAGTATTAAAAACTAGGGATTTGATGATTACCCATATGTGTGCTAAGTGGGTTTTATGACAAGAAGATGAACACTTGAATTAGGGTGTTAAATTGATGAATATTGATGTTATGATACTAGAACTAGTGTAGTTCATGAACACTAGACATGGAGGTTTGAATTTTGATGTTAACCTTGGTAAAAATAACTAGTTATGAGCTAGTTTGTAAATGTGTAAAAGTATGCCCATTAGGTGTTTGATAAAATGCCTAAATGAACGCTAAAATATTGAAATTTCGAGTGAAACGCACATTCGAATAATATGGCAAACTATGCGAAATATAAAACGATAAGAGTTCTAAATATCATGATGATTTAGACTTAATTGTGTAAACCATGTGATTAAAGTAGTTAACTTTGATAAGTTAAGTTAACTAATGATGAAGTCGAATAGTAGTTTCGGCATAGAATCCGTAAGATGAAATAGTCATAATAATGATGACTAATCTAACCGTCTTACGAATCATGGTGATAGTTTGACTATTGACAAGCTAGATGGAGGCTTGGGCAAGGAGCGGGTCAAACGGATCGTGTACGCGAAAAAGAGCATAACCGGATGCAAGGTAAGCGACGCTTACATCCTTTTTGTAGAATATGCATTATTTTGTAAACTACAAATGCGATTAGTGTAATATCCGAAATAAGGGTTCCGACGCTATTAACACGAGTCGGAACAAACATAAATGATAAAAACCATGGGTCATGGTGAAAAGAGGCGAAACGGTAATTGAGTCATGTAATGACTAATAATTAATGAGTTTTTGTTAAGATCACTTTAAAATGCAACTAATAACGAGAAAATGAGTAAAAATAGAAATTTAGTCAAGTATCGACTAAAGTAAATTGTAGTTAAAAAGGGGCACCCATAGCGTAAGCCGAATGGGTAAAAATATAAGAAAAGAGTTTAAGAGAAAAAGGGGTCTAGTGGCAAAAAATTCGAAATGGGTCGGATGAGCAAATTGGTAATTAATAACCATGTTTTGCTACTTATGAAAATGCTTGGTCATATAGGCCAAATGGGTCAAGTGGTGTGATAACACCATTTGACGATATCGACTAATGTGGTTGTCAAGTCTTGTGTTAACAGGAGCGGTTAGCGATTCGGACAATTGCGTCGCCATAGAATATGTGATAATAAAAGCGAGGTATAAATTGGGTCTATTTGTTGACCCGAGCCAGGTATGCAAATATAAGGATGTAGTTAGAAGTGATATTTTGGTCAACTATTAGTGAAAGTCATTCGTTACTAAAAGAAGGACTAAAATTGACCAAAAAGCCCTTGAGGGGTAAATTTGGGCAAACAACCTTAAGAGTTGTTTAGAGTTAAGCGTTTTGTTAAATGGAGTCCTTGGGATACGTATAAAAATGGGGATAGGATGTAAACTAATAGAAGCGTGATTTAAAGCTTGCAAATGTTAAACACCCTTAACGGGTCAAAACAAGTATATATGCAAAATGGGTTAAGATTTCGTAAGAAACCCGCAACTAGAACCTAATATGATAGGATATATCGAAAATAAGAAGATTATGAGAATTTGGAATCAAACAAATATGTTTGTTTGATAAATTGCATAAACGGGTTAAAATTTGATAAAAATGTAACGAGTCGAAGGCTTAGAAGTCTCAAAATTTATTATGTTGGATGTTGAATTTTAACTCCATATGATGGAGAATTAAATTACGGACGCGTGGGAAAAAGAATCGGGTAAAACGGATTAAAAACGAGAGAGTTATGCTCGTTTCCGTGAAATCGGGTTAAGCTGGGAATGTACAGCAACTGTTAAAGCAGCATTCTGCTGAAAAGGGGGCTAGGCGTCACACGACGCCCCCTAACTCCAGAAAAATGTTATTTTTTTGTTTGTTTGACCCATGGAACTTGTTTAAACTTATGGTTTAACTATCAAAACTAACTTTTAAGTTGGTTTTGATCATAGGTGAATGTCAAGAGTGCCCGGATGAAGATCAAGCTCGATGAGGAACCGAACACGATAAATTTAAAAGCTTCCGCACGGCGTTTCGTCATCACTTTTAAACGACGAACTTATTTATATTATATTGAAAACTTTTAAATTGTAAAAGTTTTAGATTACTCGTATTTTCTAAGGATACTTAATCGTAATTACATGTTGATTTTCGTTATTTATACGAAAATCTTTAAAATAATAACAAGGATGTTACAAATCATTGGTTAGTTTTACTTCCTAAAAGTTAATTGATCTATCAACATATTAAAATGCACACTTCACATGGAATTTCAACATTTTAGCTTCGTTTAGGCATTTTAACAAACACCTAGTGGGCATAATTTCACTAAATCAAAATCAAGTTTCATGACTAACTATTTAGCCAAGATTAAACAATTCTTGCAAGTTTAATATATCTAGTATGCATAATAACATCTAGATTCACCTCATGTAGATAAATAACACTCAATTTATAATCAAACTTCTAGTGTTCTTCATCATTCTACAACACCCATTTAACACACATATAGGTAATCACCAAATCATTCAAGTCATAGCCTCATATGTATGATTTTCACTTAGGGTTTAGTTCCTAAGCATGTGTACATCACTAACTTAGCCATAGCTCCTCTAATCCTTACATAATTCGCGAATCATGATGCTAACTCAAATTTTGCAACTTCACGAATCATCAAATTTTTACATACCTTATGATCCCCACGACTAGGTGATCACGAATTTGTAATCATGCAGACGATTCGGGCTTGATTTGAGCTTCAATTTGGAGGATTTTATGAACTAGGGTTTTCCCCCTTCCTTTTGTCTCCTGGTCGATGTCGCAGACACACACACACTTGGTGTGTGTGTTGTGTTTTATTTCTAGTTTTAATTAAAACTAGTTTCCTTCTTGGCAACATTAGTCCCCCTTGTTTCATTATTATAAAAGAAACCATAACTTCATAGTTTAACATTTTAATTACCCATCACCAACTAGGTTAGTTGTTCCTAGTTAACTTAGTGGGTTCGGGGAGTTCATAATCCGTTTTAAATTTTTAAGTCCCGTTAACTCGGGCCCCTCATTTTTTTTAAACTTATTTCCTTAAAAGCTTTTATTCACGTTTTATTAAATATTAGGTTTATTTATTTAAATCCTAATATTTACCGGGTTACTTTTACCACTAACGGTACTTTACCCGCCTCTTAGTATTAACGGGGTTTGATTACCAAACCCGTTTTCGGGGCGTTACAAGTCTACCCCCCTTAGAGAGGTTTCGTCCTCGAAACCTTTTCTTACATAATTCATTGAGTTTAACTCAATATATTCGATCCGAGAAATCCTTTAAACATTAATTATACTTTTATCCAATAGTTAGTATTACCAGAAAAGTATGGTAACATCTTTTTGGTTACTAATTGTCTACATAACTCATACGACATAGTGCAACTTGAAATAACGTAATCTCGTTATTTCCACTAGTTTAGTTAACTTAGCGATATCTATCGCTTTCATATACTATCGAATTCTTTATGAATTCGTTACTTTGACCCGTTTAAAGGTCTTTAGTGAAATCTTTCACTTTTAGCAACAATTTCTTTTGTTTTCAAATTTATTTATTCGGTTCAGTTATACCGAATCCACCGCTTACAAGCAAACCAAATTTCTTGATTTGAATTGCTGACCTTAACCGGTCTCACTAACTAGACTTATTAGCCCAGTTACTTTTTACCGCTCGTTTGGTTATAATGTGATTTTACTTCACATTACATTTCCTAACCGTGATCGTGTCACATCATGTTTAATTTATATCAACCTTTCATTTTCAAAAATATCACTTTTCGAATATATCGTCTTGCGCCTATCAGTGTCAAAACTTGAGTCTTTCATGCTTACTATTCAAATTCCTATCAGAATTTATATTTGTAAAAACGTTATTTCTTACTAAAACCGAAGTTTTAGTTTTAGGATCTTCTCTTTAACTTTTGTCAATTATCCATACCATGATATTGACAGTCCATAATTTATTTTTTTACAGTCTTAGTTTTATACGGGGTTTCTCCATTTATTCTCTCGCTTCGTCTAATTAACCCGTAGGTTTTATCACTTAGTCTTTGGGCTATTTTATTAGACTTTCATCTCTTTAAGGCGAGGTCCTTATAATCTATTTCTTTCTAGTCATGACTCGTGTCATCGTTTTAGTTTTTTACCTAACAAAACTATAATAATGTTTTCTTAATTGATTGGGAATTATTCGGTCATCGCCCCGCAATGCGGGCGGGGCATCAACTAGTTATCAATAACAAATAACTATATTATTATCTTTTAACAATAATACAAGTAACTCAAAAATTCATTAACTTGTAGTCATGTCATGTTCACCCTAGGTAGTTAATGCCGGTAAAAAATACCGGATATCGGTCAAGGACCGATATCAATATTCAAGATATGGTTATCGCGGTGGGATATCGATAATTTTAATATCATGCTAAATTTGTATATATAGCAATTTAAAACTAAGAATTGAGTATACTCTCCTACCTTTAAGAAATTATTCAAATTAACCTTTTGCAACTTGCAAAACACTAACAATTGTAGCATGTAGGAAATGACTAAAACTTAAAACACTAACATTTAACACTCACAACTAACAATTAAGACTTAAAACACAAATAACAACAATAAAAAGAAAGATGAATGTAGAACTAAGAAGAAAGGTAATGATATCGGAAAAATCGGTGATATATCAGTCAAATATCGGTCAATATCGCCGATAATATTGGTACCGATATTCTAACCGATATTTTACACTCATATCTCAGCATGGGACCGATAACCGATATATTACTGATATATCAGGATATTAACTACATAGTGTTCAGCTCATCTTCTTTGGTGAAATGGAGGATTACGGTACCTTAAATCCGCATATACAACCGATAAATTCATCGAATGCCACTAATAGTTCTTTCCAGACAAGTAGACTTCCGTCTAAAATAAAATTCAAATGAGAAGTAAGTTTTATTAAAAACATGTCAAAATCTACTCATTATAAACTTTGGATTATCACAAATTCAAAATCAAGAAATAAAGTTGTGGGACACAAGAGTATTAATAATTCCTGACACATCAAAATCATTCTAGTCAAGTTCTAACCCCCCATCAAATCACTCTATTACCAAGTCACAAAACTTTCCGAGTGACATGAAATTCCAATGTTACATATCAAGGGGAATAAAACCAACAGCAACCAAAAGATAAAGGTCCAAATCCAAACTTATTAACTTCACTAACCTTTGACTTTATTTCCCCTTTCCAAAATTACCCCAAAAAACAGAGAAACAAAATGGATCGAAAGGCTAAAACCACCAAATTAGGGTTTGAACTTTGAACAAAACCCTAATCAAGATTTCAACACAAAACACAGATCTGTTAACCAAATCCTCCAAGATTTGATTTTTCTGATACCCTTCTGAGGGTTCTGTAATGGGTCATCCTCACAATCCCGTAAACCTCATGCTACTCATCTGGGTCATCTTCACTTTACACTGCTACGACGTCGTTTTTGGAAACGATTTGGACAAATTGGCGCTAATTGAGTTCAAAAGATCCGTATCCGACCCGTCTGGAGTGCTGTCAAGCTGGAGCGAAAGCAATTCGGATATATGTTCATGGGTCGGAGTCTCTTGCGGGTCGGATTTTCGGGTTGTGGGTCTGAATATGACAGGTGGAGGTAATATGGGCTTATTTACTTGTAACAAATATGATCAGTTTCAGTTGTATGGATTTGGTATTAGGAAAAGTTGTTTAAGTGGTAATGCTAAATTGATTGGTAAATTGTCATATGCAATTTCAAAACTTTCAGAACTTAGGGTTTTATCACTACCATTTAATGATATTAGTGGTGAAATTCCTGATGAAATTTTTGGGATGAAGAAGTTGGAAGTTATTGATCTTGAAGGGAACATGATTAGTGGCAGTTTGAGTTCCAGTTTCAGCGGTTTGGAGAGCCTAAAGGTTCTGAATTTAGGGTTTAATCGGATATCCGGGGAAATACCCGAATCACTGTCTAGTTTGAAGAAGTTAAAGATTCTGAATTTAGCTGGAAATCGTATAAACGGGTCGGTTCCAAGATACGTTAAGGAGTTTGATGATTTACAGGGGTTGTACTTGTCGTTTAATCAGCTTTTGGGAAAGATCCCGAGTGAGATAGGGTATAATTGTGGGAATCTTGAGCATTTAGAACTCGCTGCGAATTTTTTGCTTGGAGGTATTCCAGCCAGTTTGTCGAACTGTACTAAGTTGAAGTCGGTTTTGTTGTATTCGAATATGCTCCAGGAAGAAATCCCGGTTGAGCTTGGTCGGCTTAGAATGCTGCAAGTTTTGGATATCTCGAGAAACAGTCTTAGCGGGCCGATACCGAAACAGCTTGGAAACTGTACTGAAATGTCGGTTCTTGTGTTTTCAAACTTGTTTAACCCAGTCCCGAACGTCGGTGATTCTGATGGTGATGTTATGCAGACTGAATTAGCTCGTGCTGAAGACGAGTATAATTATTTTCAAGGTGAATTACCGTTGGAAATTACCACTTTGCCCAAGTTGAAGTTGCTATGGGCTCCAAGAACATCTTTAGAGGGTAGTTTTCCAAACAATTGGGGTGCTTGTAAAACGTTGGAGATCGTAAACTTGGCTCAAAACTTATTCACCGATGAAATTTCAGCGGGGCTGAGTGTCTGCAAGAAGTTAAAGTTTCTCGATTTGAGCTCGAACAAGCTGACCGGCAAGCTGAGTGATCAGCTTCCGGTTCCGTGTATGACGTTGTTTGATGTCAGTAAGAATCGTTTTTCAGGGTCAATTCCGTCTTTTCGTTACGCTACCTGTGAACCGCTTGATCTCTCATCAGTATATTCAAGATATTTTGCATTTCAAGCTGCGGAAGATGGCGGAAGTGGGAATCTTGCGGTAATTCATAATTTCAGCGGAAACAACTTCACAGGGGCATTGCGTTCGATCCCCATTTCTCCAGGAAGAACAAGAAAAGCGGAGAAATTCGTTTATTCGTTTCTTGCGGGTGAAAACAAGCTCACGGGTCAGTTTCCAGGCGTCCTGTTTGATAAATGTTCTGAATTTGAAGCAATGGTTGTTAACGTAAGCTCAAACCGGTTTTCGGGTGAGATTCCGTCGAATATCGGTCGAATTTGCAGGTCTTTGCGGGTTTTGGATGCCTCCGGGAATCAAATAGCGGGAACTCTTCCCCTTAGTTTCGGTGAATTGAGTTCTCTTGTCGCTCTTAGTTTGAGCCGAAACATGTTACGTGGAGTCATACCTGTTAACATTAGCAAGATTAAGTATCTAAAGAACCTCTCCTTGTCGAGCAACAATCTTACGGGCCCGATTCCCGCAAGTTTAGGAAAGTTGGAATCGTTAGAGGTTCTTGAACTGTTTTCGAATTTGTTATCAGGCGAAATCCCGGAGAATCTTGTTAATCTAAGAAATCTGACCGTTATTTTGCTCAACAACAACAGGCTTTCTGGGCGGGTTCCCTCTGGTTTTACAAACATTACCAGAATGGTGAAATTCAACTTGTCGTGCAATGAATTCTCGGACCCGTTGCCGGAAAACGTGATGGCAGCCTCATCTTCAGGACAACAGCCGAATGAACCGCTTGCAACCGGGGGTGATTTTGTAAATTACTCTAACTATTCAACCCCGTCACCGAAAGGTGGGAACGGGAACTTCAATTCGATCGAGATTGCTTCGATAACATCGGCTTCTGCTATATTTGCGGTTCTTTTAGCTCTAATTGTGCTGTTTTTCTGTACTCGATGGCGGCCCAAGTCCGTGGCCCGCGGGTCGACCCAAAAAGTTGCTACCGTTTTTACCGATACCCGGGTCCCGCTTACTTTCGATGGTGTCATACAGTCGACGGGTAATTTCAATGCTAGCAATTGTATCGGAAATGGTGGATTTGGGGCTACGTATAAAGCCGAGATCTCGCCCGGATTCGTGGTGGCGATAAAACGACTGGCGGTAGGACGGTTTCAAGGTGTACAACAATTCGACGCAGAGATTAAAACGTTAGGGCGGCTCCGACACCAGAATCTCGTGACGCTAATCGGATATCACGCGAGTGAAACCGAAATGTTCCTAATCTACAACTACCTTCCCGGTGGAAACTTAGAAAGATTCATACAAGAACGGTCAACGAGAGCCGTTGATTGGCGAATCCTTCACAAGATCGCATTGGATGTAGCTCGAGCCCTCACGATTCTTCACGATCAATGTGTTCCTCGTGTTCTTCATCGTGATGTGAAACCGAGTAACATCTTGTTAGACGACGACTTAAACGCTTACTTATCCGATTTCGGGCTGGCCCGACTTTTGGGCACGTCGGAAACTCACGCCACCACTGGAGTTGCCGGAACATTCGGTTACGTGGCACCAGAATACGTGATGACGTGCCGCGTATCGGACAAAGCTGACGTGTACAGTTACGGTGTGGTTCTTCTCGAGCTTTTATCCGACAAAAAGGCGTTAGACCCGTCTTTTTCATCTTACGGAAACGGGTTTAACATCGTTGGATGGGTGTTGATGTTACTCCGTGAAGGACACGCGAAGGAGTTTTTCACGGCGGGTTTGTGGGACGCTGGCCCGCATGATGATCTGGTAGAGGTGTTGCATCTTGCGGTGGTTTGCACGGTGGACTCGTTATCCACAAGGCCCACGATGAAGCAAGTGGTACGGCGGTTGAAGCAGCTTCAACCGCCGTCGTGTTAGTTGGATATATAATGTTAGTATTGATTATTGATAGCTTTATTGATTATGATTTGTAAATTGTTGTATATGTTTATTGACAATGATCGGATTTGCAACAGATGAAGATCTGTTGCAGTGTAATTTCTTGCTTCTTTTTTCTGTATAAACTTTTGAAAACCAGTTTGATTTTTATAAATCACAAATGTTTGTTTATTCAGGGTATTTGTTGGTTTCTGTTATAAAAAGATGATCAATGAAAATGTTATGAATTGAATCAAGATATAAGAATATTGTGAATTTAAAAAAAACAAGTGATATAATATGGAGGTAGCTAAACAAATACTACTGAACAAACATGATTGAGATGCTATTTAGTGTCATACTGGCCATATGGACGGTATTACATGGGCGAAACATGGTCATATGTGTCGTATGAGAAGTAAATCATGTATGATGTTTTGAGTGAGACATCCATTGACAAACCCATTCAGTTCACCTTGTCGTATGGCCCGTGTGATGTAACAGGCAGGCGGTATACACTATTTGGGCCATGGAGCCATGGAGGTGGTGTTTCATTATCATACAGAAAAGGGTTAGGGAGAACATCATTACGGGAAAAAATGGTCATGTAGTCGTATGAGGGCTAAATCATACGGCCCTATTCCGTATGATGGTTTGACTGACAAAAAATGACTAACGTGACCATTGAGAAACTCATACACCCCGTATGACTTTTTTAAACACAATCATACTGGTATAATGTGATAGGATGCTTGTATATACTATTTTGGGTGGGGGTGGTGTTTCTTTAGGGTTTCGCTTTACGGATTTCTATAAAAAACCTGAAAAAAGTTGGCTTTCCAAATCAGAAACCCGAATAGATCAACCGTTGGCCGGAGATCCAATAGACGACAAGTTAGCAGA
The DNA here is from genome assembly GCA_030545235.1 of Helianthus tuberosus. Classification (NCBI taxonomy): domain Eukaryota; kingdom Viridiplantae; phylum Streptophyta; class Magnoliopsida; order Asterales; family Asteraceae; genus Helianthus; species Helianthus tuberosus. The sequence continues at coordinate 49,305 of JARYGA010061146.1, read as the reverse complement.
TCAACTGATGGTCTGGTGGCAAGAAAAGCTGCTTCCAGGAGGTTGTCAAGTGTTTTTGCTGGACAATTCCATTCTTGGGTGGTTGGTTTGGCCCTTGTTCCTGTAACTCGAATCCTAACCCGGTATATCCCATTTTAGTTTTACACCATTGTGAACCTTACGCCTTTTTTACTCTCTGATCGAGGTTCTCGGAACTGAAAAATATTCATAAACTAAATCACACGTGTATATGTTGACATTTAAGAGATATACAGTCAAGAAAATCAAGAGCAATAGTGATATATATGCGGATTAGACACCAAAAAATAAACACTCAAAAAATGGCTACAATTTAAGGAATGTGTTTAGTGACGGCATCAGATTCCTAATTGATGGAGAAAGGTCTTGTGGCAAGAAAAGCTGCTTCCAAGAGGTTGTCAAGTGTTTTCGCTCGACGATTCCATTCTTGGGTGGTTGGTTTGGCCCTTGTTCCTGTAACTCGAATCCTAGCTCGGTATATCACATTTTAGTTTTACACCATTGTGAACCTTACGCCTTTTTTACTCTCTGATCGAGAATATATTAAAAGGTTTAAATCCATTGTACAATTTTTTTTGTTAGCAGATCAATTGATGATATATTTGAAGGTTTAAAATCCATTGTACATTGTTTTTGTTTTCAAAAAATCTGTGGACTGTGCTGCCAACCTTTGGGCCTCCCAATACTACAGTCTTCTAGCCCATGAACTTTTGGATAGTTGTTAACTCTCAAGGTATTAATCTCAAAAAACATGCACTTCGCATCTTCTAACTCATATCAAAACATATTCGAATTTTTTTTTTAATCTTAAGTAAACCTCAGCTAACTAAAATGATTCGATGATGGTTTGCTTAAGTGATCCACTCGGTTAGTTTAATTTGTAGATGTATGTAACCATAACCAAACCGAAAAGGTTGGTTATCCAGGGTTAGAATGAAAACCCACCTTAGTTGTGTAAACCATGAAAACCCTTTCTAAAAAAAATATGTAACAAATTGTTCTTTTTTATAAAAAAAATTAGGACGTAATATTTATATATAATTTTGAATGTTTTGAGCCAAAAAAAAACCTCCAAAAAGTTCCGAGTAGTTTTTATTAATTTTCATTTTACTTTTATATGTAACAGGTGTTACACAAGTGTGCAACAAAATTATTTACACACTTGGGTAACAGTTGTTAATATATATATATATAGAGAGAGAGAGAAAGAGATTAAGGATCATGTAAAAAGGTTTAATAGTGTGAGAAGTGTAGGAAATAATATGGTGTTGACATGTGTCCTTCAATTTAATTAATTAAAAAGGGCAATAATGCAATTTACTTCAAAGTTCAATTAATTGATAAAATAATCTTTGTAAACTCTAGTGAGTTATTTTAGGTTAGTTATATAATTTTATTTTTTACAAAGATTTACGAATTCGGTTTTATATACAAACTAAGAGATTTTATAAATAATTATTGTCTGATTCATAGAGATCGAAGGAAATTACAGTTCGTATTTTTTGAATCATCAGTTCATATTTTTTCGAATCATCGTTTTTCTGCACATTTCGTAATCAATTCAATGGAATCAGGTCATGCAAGTTAGTACATGGTGTTTTATCTAATAATACTTTTAACGCTTAATGATGATTAGTTATAATCAACAATTTTTATATGATAGGTTGTTATGAGTATAATCATGTTAGGATAACAGGATTGAGTGTTTTAAGTTATACTGTCGTGTATTTATCCCAACACTAATATGGTACGTTATCATAAAAATGGACGATTGATTGCCCTTTTTTAAATTCTGTCTTGTTTGATTATATATGTTTAATTGAATTGCGTTTTTATAGTGTTTTTTTTTTTAATTCCGTGGTGTTTGATTATATATGTTTAATTGAATTGTGTTTTTTATAGTGGTGGAATAAGGGGTTAAATTCGTGGTGTTTTATGTCATAGTAAAAACGTATGTCCAAGGTTGAACAAGATTTTCTTTTATTTTGTGTCTTTGTAGTGTTCAAATAAGGTTTCAATTTGTGGCCTTTTATGTATTAGTCAATATGTAGTTGCAAGGTTGAAACAGGGTTTAGTAGTATGTAGTGCTTAAATAGCCATCATAATTCGGAAGGTGTTATATACCACGGTCTATAGTGTATGTGCACGAACCCCACAAGGGAAAAATGATGATACCTCAGAAGGAGAGGAAGAAGAAGGAGATGAATAAATAGATGATGAAGCGGAGGAAGAAGTTCAAGATCAGGAGGAAATGTACGAGGATGAGTAGCTTAACAATTTTTATTGTTTTTATTGTTTTTTTATTAGTTTTTTGAAGTTTTTTCCCCTAGTTGCAGAGTGACATATCCATGAGTATTTTTCAGGGTGTTTTAATAAGACAGTTAGAGTATTATTTTGTTTTTCGTATATTTCTACACAATTTATATGATTATGCATTTAGTATCCATTTTACCCACATATCGATCAAAACAAAAAAAAATACGCTTCTTGGGAATCAACATCCTAAACAACAATCGGAAGGGGTTATCGACCTAAACAACAAGTACACGCTGGAAATGTATGAACAAATAGTGGTTTAGGGTGTTTTATACCTCACATATTTCAATTCGTTTAAAGGGGTTTTAAACGTCACATATTTCACCTTTGGTGTTGTAGGTCCCGTTTTTCCGGTGAGGATCGATAACGAAAACCTATCCTTGTTTATAACAAACACGGTAACGGGTGCGGAATCCCCGTGACGGTGCAAATCAAACACAGTTAATAAAACAGTAAAACACACGAGGTATAATCAATGAAACGCAATCTATTGATCAAATGGGATGAGAACCAAGAACAAACTGATACTAACACAGTTTTGACAGAGTTTTTTTAAGGGTATTTTCTCATCTAGTTTCAAAGTGAAACCAGACAGTGTTTATATAGTCCCTGGGCCCAAGTCTCGACGAAACACAAGGTGCTACGACGAAACACACATTGGGCCACACATTGGGCCTGAACCAGCCCATCAGACGACGAAACAAGTCTGTTTCGTCGTGGATGTCGACGAAACAAGATCAATTTACATAAGTCCGTTTCGTCGTGAGGTGTTCGACGAAACAGATCTGATTCGTCAAAGGCTGCATCAGTTGTGCTATTTGGTGCAAACAGACAGCAAACAAACAGCAACTTATAAACATTAACATAATGACCATTATACCCTTTCATGCAACATGCATTGTACGTATATCATTACATACCAAATAAAGACAAATAAGTCAGACACAAGTGGATAGGAGGATATCCGACTTGGTCGACGGCAAATACATACTCGATAAACGTTTAAAGACCGTACAAAATACAACGATAAGTAAGACTAGTTACAGACACAAAAAGGTGCACCAACAAACTCCCCCTTTTCTGTTACTCGTCTTCAGTCTTCCAATCTTCAATCAATGCTGTTCGGACCAGGAACTCCCCGCTCCCGTTTTTCCGGTGAGGATCGATAACGAACACCTATCCTTGTTTATCACAAACACAGTAACGGGTGCGGAATCCCCGTGACGGTGCAAACCAAACACAAAGTGTAAAACACACACGTAACCAAAGATTCAATATCTATTGATTAGGGATGAGAACGGATACAAACATATACAAACAATGTTTTAACAGACTCTCTCAAAGTCTCACAACTCTCATCCGTTTCACACAGAAACTGTGAGGGGTATTTATACTAGACACAAACCAGACTATGACGAAACGGATAAAGGCCACGACGAAACACTAAAGTCGACGAAACACACCTTGTTTCGTCGACATACATATTAATACCAATCTGTTTCGTCGAGTTGTAGTGGCCCAAAACAAAGGTCAAAGTCCAAGATAAGATTTCGGCCAAAATAGATGAATTTACGGCCCAGACTTTGTTCCAGTTTACAACTTTGCACAATTGGAAAGGTAGGACAAAGTTATGACATCATCATGACATCACATTGATGATGTCATGATGATGTGTAAACGGGACTTTGCTTGCGGCGCTCCGTGCTTCGCTTGTCGAACTCTGGGGCGCACGACGGAGGAATGTCGTGTCTTCGGGCTTGAGCCGGACCTAACCGAGTTGACCCGAACCGTATCGAACCGAGTCAAGTCACGTCCACATAAAGTGTACCAACAAACTCCCCCTTGGACGCTACTCGTGAGGTTCGTCTTCTGTGTCTTTCATGTCGGAGGATCTTCAAAGTCTTTACGCGTCGTAAGTAGAAAGTGTATCAACAAACTCCTTTTTTTTCCATTTAGGTAGTGTGTTAAAAAACTCCCCCTTAGATTGAACTCTCCATTGAGTCTTGCTCGTGAAACATTTGATTTATCAATTCTTCAGATCCTTGTGGTGTTGATGAAGGGTCAGCGGCAACTCGATCATTTTATCCTTTGAGTGCCTCCACTTCGTGTCTTCATTCCAAAGCTTGTCATCGAACATGTTCTCCTCGCCTTTAGCATCTGCACAGGCAAGAAAGCTAAACGCATAATGAGAACAACCGCTTGGAATATAGTTAACATTTAAACAAATGACACATATGAGATCAAATCTCAATCAAACACCGACCGACAACAGTTTGAAAGTTTAGAAAATGATCAATTTTAAACTTTTAACTTTCAAAACTTGTTAACTTCGACAGTTTATGAAGGTGCAATTGTTTTCTGGCTTACGATCAGGATTTTGGGTAGGATAGACTCGAGTTCCAACATCGGTCAATCAAAAATAAACTAGAAGCAAAATCTTTTTGGATTTTATAAAGTTTATATTAAAACACACCTAAAATCTTTTTGAAATTTTTCATATTTCAAATGTAAAGACGGAAAGCAATAAATAAATATATACAAAGATGTAGAAACTGAAAGCAGTAAATAAATATTTACAAACATTCTTTTTGCGAGTTTCGAGGGTAAGAGAATCATATCAGTGTACGGTCACGCCAAAACGCTCTTGTTGTTCAATTAGTTAACAATTAGATAAGCATCCTATAACAATTATCGGTATTGTTGTCCACATAAGCTCAACTTATCAGATGTAATCATGATTAGGGGATACGTTAAGGTATGATTTATACTTACCGACCGGTGTTCATCCACACACGACACATTCCCGTATCAAGGTATGCACGAGAGTTCATCTTACCGGTGAGTATACCACTTATCATCCGTTTGACCGTATAAAAGATGTGAGAAACTCACTTATTTTGATTGAAAACAAGCCCTATGTGATAGAATCACTTATTTATGAGGAACTTGATTTTCAGATGCATGAGGGCACTGGAGCAAGTCCGTGAACAGGTCAGTACTTTCGTACAGCAGAGAGACGAACTTGACTCCCGCAAAGAATTTGTGATATATTATCACTTATTTTGTTTGGACATGTGATTGTTGATCACTTATTGAGGTCGTATGCAATATGTACACGTATGTATAGTATCATGGAAGATCTAGACTTCGTCTCCGTTATTTTTATGGTTTGATACAACCATGATACCCAGATGATAAGACAGCATAAAGACCGAATATCTCAGAACCTCGGCAATCTCTCAAACGAAATTTCGGTACTAAGACCATATGCCAATGTGCGGTTCCCACCTGGTCTTCAGTCGATTTAGGATTTATATCACCCTGCACACTTTAAAATGATTGTGAGCCTACCGATACATCTTATATAGAGCTGCTTAACATTTTTCATTTTGCATTTCAGTTTAAAGAGGTTTAGACAGACCACTGATGTACTATCATTTTCTCTTTTGCTCGCCAGGAAACTCATTTTTGCTTTTCCAATGTTTTTGTGCTTTTGAAATTTTTCGATGTTTTTGAATTTTCAAATTTTGGATTTACTTCCCCTAAAATCAACAAACTAAGATAAATTTAAAATACACAAAGGTATTTACAAAAACGATTTCCCGATGTCGGTTAACTCATGTTTTTACCTTGATGTCGTTTACCAAAATTAAGTTAATCAGAAATGATTTATCGAATTTTGGAAAAATCAGTGGGCACGTCGGTAAGCAGTGTGGACCATGACAACATTGATGAGTTTCATATTGAAACGATCACGTGTGAGGTGATATTTGAGTTCAACGTATCAGGTCAAAGAGTGCTGTACGAGATAATAATCCAAAAAGCAGCTTAAATATCGACAAATATAGGAGAGATTAGAAATTTAAAACCGTATCCTGCAACTGCTTCGTGCATTGCAAGGAATCTGATCGCTCTCCCTAACTGGATATCCACCCGGTGTGGACTTCAAAGTCGATTTTGTAGCTACTGAGAAATCTCTTCACAGCAACAAGATTAGAAACCTTTGGGTCCGGCTGGTCTTCCACATTGCACCAGCGAAGGTCTTTGTCTTTCTCTTTGAGAAGTAGTGTGCGGTTGTTCAATCCACGCCAAGGCATCCGCACACCCGGTTGGTTTGTTCAACAAACACATTTTCTTCAGTTACACCGCGAAGAAATGTACACTGCACGTTCATCTTGTTGATTTTGAACATCAGGCGTACTGCAGGTGCGTACATTATCACAGATTTGAATCTATACTGGGGACCCGATTAAAGCCTTGAACAATCAAACTCTTGGAATGATTTTCATTTTGTCGAAGCTATCAAATTCTTTCGACAGACAATTCTGTCTTCTGTTCTTTTTCTCTCCATCAAAGGCAACAAATTCTTTTGTCGCCGTTATTGTGCATGAACATTCCACTATCAATAATCCTATGACTATCGAAAGTTCCTCCTGGAACATCCTGCACACTCACTCAGAGATTAGTTGGAGAGGGGGACCCAAGCCTTCATAGACTTGGGTTGCCCCTGAGAATCAAGAAATATAATTTCAATTTCTTGAAGATTTGTAAACACAGGACCTCCCCCTGAACTTTCACTCGATTTAGGTTTCCAAGTTTGTTTTTGTTTACCGGATTGTGTATTATTTACAGATTTAGAAATCTTCGGTTTTAACGGTTGTGACAAAATTGGTTTCCTTTTAACAGTTTCTGATTTTAAAGCCTTTTCGATCACCTTCACACTTTGACGTCGTTGTTTTGTTTCTTGTTCTTTAATAGTACGTTTGTCATTTTTGGGTGAAACAGGACGACGTTGTTGGTGACCTTGTTCAGAAGGGGGTCTTTCAACAAAATTTTCTTTGGGAGTGTTTTTACAGTTTTTAATGATGTGTCCAAACTCCCCACACTTAAAACATTTTCTCCTTTCAACAAACTTAGGAGAATCTGATCGACGGCCTGACGTTGAAGTTATAGACCCAGAGGTACTAGCTTCACACCCATTTGTGTGTTGGGTGTAATTGTTATCACTATTACGTTTCAAAATGTTGACTTTTTGAACAAAATCGGTATTTGTCTTATTTTCAAAAGTCTCCACTTTATCAGTACCTTTGGAGGCCACAAACTTAACGTCTTTGCATTTCTTCTTGTAACGAGCTCCTTTTGTTTCAGCCTTTGGTTGTGTAACCTTAGGCTTTTGAGCTCGTTGTTGTTGCTGTTTACCCTTAAAAGCGATAGGTTGTTGCTTCGTTGGTGATTTTTGATTTCCAAATTTTCTTCTAACTTCAGCTTTTGGAATCGGATCACACTGAGTTACTGAAACTCTCGGGATCCCCTTTTCCAAAAACTTACTGGTAGTATCTTCAAACACTTTATCAATCAAAGATTGATTGACATTTTAATTAGAAAAGCTGTGTTTGAATAAATTTTGTCATCACCGACTAAAGTGTACAACACGTTATCACTTTTAACAGTAGACACTGTTTTAGTGATAGGATCTATCTCTTGTTTAACAGCAGACTGCATAGTAGGAGTAGGAGGATCACACAGAATATGATTCTCAACAGGGACTTCTACTCCTTTGTTCTTTTTAAGAGATTTATCCTCATCACTCACATCTGGTTCATCATCCGAAGAATCATAGTCCTCAACTGTGGGAGGACTTTGATTTGAAGCACATGATGACTTTTCCTTTCTATCAGATGAGCCCTCCGATGAATTGTCCGTTTTGAACCCTAAGCCAGTTGTAACTTCCCCATAATCAAGAGGTACAATTGGCTCAAAACGTGGCATTTCCTCCTCATCGGGCATGCAAGTATAATTTTGTCTCAAAGGGGGCGGACATTTCTTATACCCAACACCTTTAACATTACCCTTTAGTTGTTGAACGTCAATGATGTGATCAAGCACATATCGGGAGTTTGAGTAACTCTCCAATTTGAGCTTGATTGCTTCATGCTCGCATTTGGCAATGGCTAGTTCCCTTTTGGTTTCCTCAACGATGTTAATGTAATCGTTAATACTAACTTGTTTATGATAAACAGTTTTGGTCACTTCGGAAACACTTTTCTTTAAGGTTTCAATTACAGATTTAAAATCCTTTTCGTTTCTAACTAAAGCCATATTTGCCTCTTTGCACTTAGACAGTTCAATAACCAAACTCTGATTGTGACTATGAACCGTTTCAGATTCATGTTTCAATTCAGCACATTCATGTTTCAATTTTTCAAAAGCATGTTTAGCATTAGCACATTCATGTTTTAATTCTTCAAAAGCATGTTTAGCATTAGCACATTCATGTTTTAATTCTTCAAAAGCATGTTTAGCATTAGCACATTCATGTTTCAAATCAGCACAATCACTACATATGCTAGGAGTTTCGGATTTTACCTGACTTGTAGAAGCTGTGACATTATTTGAAATGTCAGTCTGGCAAGAGAAAGATCCATCTTCAGATAGGAACTTCTCCATTTCTTTTGAATCAGCAGCAGCTTTCTTGATTAAGTCAGATTTCTCCTTAGCATCATTCGACAAACTGTAATCACTCACACCTGAACTATCTTCATCAGTGCCACTACATCCTGAACTGTCATCTTTTCCTGAAGATTCACCATCATTGACATTCTTGACAATTTCAGCATAAAACGCAGTTCTTGTTTGATAACCGTTTCCCAACTGTATGGCCGGACCACAATTGACACTTGGATCGAATTGAGGTTGTGTTGTGGAAACTTGAGGTTGAGGTTGGGGTTTAGATTGCGAAAGATAAGCACTTTGATTGAAATGTGGAAATGAAAATGAGCTTGTATTTGATACAAACGCCTTTTGAAGCTTCGGTTGCTGAGCTGAACTGGAACTAGCTAACGGGTTAAAACCTCCTCCAAAATACATTTCGGTATTTTGAGGAGCAAGAATTCGTTTAGCTTTCCGAATTTCCTCTTCGTTCTTGTGCTCCAACTTCTGAATGAGTTCATAAATATTAACATTGACAGCATCTAGAACGCCCGTATGCTTTAAAAGCTCAATGAATGGGCTCCACTTTGGAGGTAGAGCATCAGCAAACCGTGCTACCATTTCCTGTTGAGATGCAAGAACACCAAAATAATACATTTCACCCATCAAATGATAATAACGAGTAGTTATATCATTTAGGGTTTCATTCTCTAAGAAATGAAATGATTCGAATTTCTTCTTCAACAGATCATGACGTGTCTTTCTAGTAGCTGCATCTCCTTCTCCTCTCGCTACCAAAGGATTTTGTATGTTTTGATTTTGATTTGACAGCAAAACCCATTGTCTTGCACTAATAGATTGTTGCTGTTGAGGTATGGTACTCCTCATATATTCGGCCATCGACATTTGTTTTAGATCTGGTTGTGGATCCGTACTCCAATCCCAAGGACTAGTACAACTCATGTTTGATGAATGTATGTGAAAAACTTATCACACTCTTGAAAACAGACTGTTATCACACTTTTGCAAACCTTCTGTTTAAAAATGAAAACAAACTCGACGAAACGCTATCGACGAAACTCAGTTGTATTGTTATGCGACGAAACAGGTTTTAATACATGCCGACAAAATGAAATGGGCTTTCAATCTAATTGGACCAAGAACAAATGCTTTTCAAAGATTTTTTTTTTAATCAAATCATTAAGGTGGCCGACAACAACATTTAATATCTCATGCAAACAGATGAATTAATCTTCGACAATTATTAAATGCTCACATACAAATCACTTTAACACATGCACACTGACCAACTCACATGCAAACAACAAGAATCTCTTGCAATCTGATCATGAATTAATGCTTAACATATGACATGAATCACTAAAGTATTATCTCATTGGACCGTTAGCCAGCACATGCAATCTTGTGTATTGTTAATTAATTTTTTTTTAATTAATCGACGAAACGGATTATGAAAATATGTGTGCGACGAAACTGAGGTTTGATGTGTGTTGTCGACGAAACAGATTGATATGTCAGACGACGAAACAAGTTGATATGTTGACTTGCGACGAAACAAGAATAATAATTCAGGTCGACGAAACACTTTTGAACTTTGCTGATCGACGAAACACTTGAAGCCCAATAAAATGAGAAGCCCAAAGTATTTGAAGCCCACTTCGACGAAACAGATTTAATAACAGGTCGACGAAACTGATGTGATTAAAGGCGACGAAACACAAATGTAAGGCCCTATCGACGAAACAGATGGTAGATATTATCTTGAACCTTATCTTCTGACACAGTACACAATTGTCAACCAAACCTTACTTTCGGCTCACTGTTTTCAAGTAAAACATCATCATTTTGCTTTTGTAACAATAGTCAAAGAATTGTTTTAATAATAATAACACACTGATAATACTTCAACAAGGATCAAACCCAAGTAATATTTGAAGAACACTTTGAATATGTTGATGAACTTGATGAAGATTTGAAGATTCCGGTCACCGAATAATTTTCCGAAACACGATTTTGCTTAAAACTTTCAACAAAAACCAAATCCTAATTCGTAAACACTCAAACAAACAAGGTTTTTGAACAAACTTTTAGCAAACCAACAACATAAACACTGATTTTAGAAGTATTTTTCCAGAAAATAATGATTTTTTTTAAGAACAAAAATCTGAAAAACACAATAACACACTTGTTTCAAACACGACAATGTTTGGTTTTAAACAAGGAAAAGAGCCAAGGCTCTGATACCAATTGTAGGTCCCGTTTTTCCGGTGAGGATCGATAACGAAAACCTATCCTTGTTTATAACAAACACGGTAACGGGTGCGGAATCCCCGTGACGGTGCAAATCAAACACAGTTAATAAAACAGTAAAACACACGATGTATAATCAATGAAACGCAATCTATTGATCAAATGGGATGAGAACCAAGAACAAACTGATACTAACACAGTTTTGACAGAGTTTCTTTAAGGGTATTTTCTCATCTAGTTTCAAAGTGAAACCAGACAGTGTTTATATAGTCCCTGGGCCCAAGTCTCGACGAAACACAAGGTGCTACGACGAAACACACATTGGGCCACACATTGGGCCTGAACCAGCCCATCAGACGACGAAACAAGTCTGTTTCGTCGTGGATGTCGACGAAACAAGATCAATTTACATAAGTCCGTTTCGTCGTGAGGTGTTCGACGAAACAGATCTGATTCGTCGAAGGCTGCATCAGTTGTGCTATTTGGTGCAAACAGACAGCAAACAAACAGCAACTTATAAACATTAACATAATGACCATTATACCCTTTCATGCAACATGCATTGTACGTATATCATTACATACCAAATAGAGACAAATAAGTCAGACACAAGTGGATAGGAGGATATCCGACTTGGTCGACGGCAAATACATACTAGATAAACGTTTAAAGACCGTACAAAATACAACGATAAGTAAGACTAGTTACAGACACAAAAAGGTGCACCAACAGGTGTTTTATTGATGTGCTAAAAAGTAGTTTAATAAAATTAACTAAATTAACCTAATTCTAGACTCTAACTAAAGCTTTTAGTCTCTCTCTGGGCGCGAGAGACTCCCTTCCATGATTCGTGGCCCGCCAGAGAGCTACTTTCCATAATTTTAACTTTATTTCAGCATCCGAGCTCTCCAACACGTTCCAGGACTTGACTTTTCCGTATTTTAACTTGTTTTATGCAATTTCCTGCAGTTTTAAGCGCGAAGACCTGCAAAACGCAATTGGATCAACAGTATGCAAATTCTAACGAAAACTAAACTAAATCTAACGGAAAATTATACAAACTATACACGAATAAAGGATGTATTTTACAATACATCAAATATCCCCACACTTGCTCTTTTTTCGTCCTCGAAAAAGAATCTATGCACACGGAATCGTAGATGGTTAAATACTCGGGTCAAAAAGCTATTTATACTTATTAACATCAAAACTTGTGTTAGCCGCGATTGCAAATATGCTTATTCAAGTGCGGTCAATCTACCTAGGGTCTCACACTAAAAGCCACGGTCCAACAAATCCCGCCTTAAGCTTATAGAACAAAAGGAACGATCACTGGACCAATTCCTAACCGTTTTATACCAAAATCAAGAGAATTTAAAACCAAACTTTTTTTCTTATTTTTTTTTCCTTTTTTTTTCTATTGAGCTTAGACGTTGCTTTACCTAACCCAGAGGCATTCCCAATCAGAGTCACCATCCCCGAGAGAGATTACAATAGGCGTCGATAATTTTGTTGCAATTTTGATTTCACACATCCTAGAGGCATTCCGGGTCAGAGTCACTATCCCCAACCAAGATTACATAGGTCTGCGCTACTTTTCTTAGTTTCTAGCTCATTTATTCTATTTTTTCTTTTCTTTTGTTCATGATTAAAAATTCTAACGATTTTAGATTATAACGGCATTCTTTATACTCCTATGGACGGTTTCACTTTCCCATTTTTCCCAGATGAGTACCCACTAGTAGACCGACAATTAAGGTAATATTAAATCAAAGGGACCTAAAACCAAACCGGGCCTATTCACATATCCCAAACTAGACACAAGCTCGACTTAATTAATCTCATATTATCATTATTTGAACCCGAACAAAAACACTTCTTTTCTATCATTTTCCGTATTAATTTTAAAAACTTCTTTATTCAAAAGACATTTTCTGATTTTTCAATTTTTTTTCCGATTTTTTAATTTTTCAATTTTTTTTGTATTTTTCAAATTTTATGACTCGACTACTACTACTATGTTCATGTATCCCATCCCCACACTTAAAGATTGCTTTGTCCCTAATGCAAGAACGAGAATACAACTCAAAATAACTACCTAAAAATAAAAACTAAAATCTAAAAAACGAAAAAAAAAATAAATACAAAATATACAAGTGAAACGACTTAGCTGAATATGCGAGACTGTCAAAGTGCCAGTCAATTCCACATATGCCCTCCAATCCGAACGCGCTCAGCAAACAATTCCTAAACTCAGACACGCGAACAAAAACGACAACATATATCAACCTAACAAACATCATAACCAAACACTAGCAAAAGATAATATATATATATATATATATATGGGAAAAGATCAAATAGGAAGATTAATTTCGCTAGGAAGGATAGGAAGCAATAAGAGGATGACATGTGGCAACATTTAAAATAAAGAAAAAGGGTATTTTAATCAATCCAACCCTTTCTTCTTCCTTTTTCAAAACCCAGTAACTTCAAAACCCACCATCTTCAACCATTTCTTCACTTTCTATCTTAATAATCACTACATTATAGTGCGATTTTCATCACCAATCAATGATTCAAACCCCCGATCAACGTGTTCTTCAGTTTTTTTGAAGAAAACCCAGTTTAATTTCATACAAAATCACGTTTTTTTCCGGTGATTTTGAAGACAATCACTCGATTTGTTTGATTCAATCGCTGATAAGTGTTTCTATCATTTCAAATTTCGTCAATTGATGAAGAAACCGACTTCGATCCATGTAAGAAATTCTTTAATTTCATTTTCACGATCTGGGTTTTTATTTAGTCATTGCGTTTTACAATCTTGGCGGGGGTCCGGGGGCGGCAGCCCCTGGCGGGGTGCCCCTGGAAATTTTTTTTTTCGATTAAATTGCTGTACTAAAAACGCATCAGAAAAATTAATTTTCCAGAAATTGGCTCATTTCGAAGACAGTAATTCGTAGACAATTCAGACAGTTCACAGACAATTCACAAACAGTTCAGAAACAGTTTTATGTGTCCATTGCGTTTTAGAAATAAGAGAATTTTATGTGTTTTCTGGCTATTGCGTTTTAGAAAAAACACATTTTTAAGTATCTTTAGTCATTGCGTTTTAGGTAAAACACATTTTTGAAGTGTTTTTAGTCATTGCGTTTTAGGTAAAACACATTTTTAGGTGTTTTCAGTCCATTGCGTTTTACAGAGAACACTTTCTTTTGTTTTTTTAGGTCATTGCGTTTTAGAAATGAGACATTTTTAAGTGTTTTCTGGCCATTGCGTTTTACAAATAAAACATTTCTTTGTGTTTTCTGGCCATTGCGTTTTACAAATAAGACATTTCTTTGCGTTTTTTGTGCATTGCGTTTTAGGTAAAACACTTTTTTATGTGTTTTCAGTCTATTACGTTTTAGAAATAAGACATTTCTTTGTGTTTTCTGGCCATTCTATTTTACAAATTAGTCATTTCTTTGTGTTTTTTGTGCTTTGCGTTTTAGAAAAATGTCATTTTTTAGGTTTTTTTTTCATTGCGTTTTACGTAACTGGTGGTTTTTCTATTGCGTTTTACACAACTGGGTTTAAATTTTTTTTTTTAAAAATATAGCAATAATATACTCGTTTTAAAGATAAAAAAACGCTCGTTTTTTTGGTGCAATTTTTATAAAAAAATAATGTCGTATGAAAGAGTTATTAACGTTTAAAAAATGGGGGGGAATTGGAGGAGAGAGAAACTATTGGCTTGGATTGACTAGAATGCCCTTGAACAAACTCACGCGCCTCTTTTCTTCTTTTCAATTTCCCTGATTTAATCTTAGCCATTGATTAACTAAATGGATGGTCAAGATCACTTCCTAGCCTTCCTAGCCAAATTAACTTCCTATTGTATCTCCACCCATATATATATATATATATATACTAAACTCGGACACGCGAACGAAAACGACAACATATATCAACCTAACAAACATCATAACCAAACACTAGCAAAAGATAATATATAAATATACTAAGCATCAGTTCAACCATAACCCAACCAAACCATCCCAACCAACCTGTTCAAATATATCCAAAGTATAAGTACAAACCAAAAGACTAAGGATCAAAACAACATAAAAATAAAAACAAAAGATATAATATCAACTCCTGCTGCATCCTCGCACTAATCCTCGTGATCTGACTCCCCTTCATTCCACTGCTCTTCATCACTTCCCTGCCAAGATGGCGGTGGCTGCAAATGAAAATTCTCCATAAGAACCCGCATGCCATCCTCTAATCTCCTCTGACCTGCCTCCATCGCCTGCCTAACTCCACCAATCTGCTCATCAACATACACACGCAAATCCCCGAAACCCGTCTGCATCGAATCATATAGCGAATCCAAAGTAAGTGGATCGGGTCGTGGCTACGCTAGTGGGTACTGCCTAGCTGGAATGTCCTGTCGTATACGGGGCCTCTGGTAACGAGTAGCAACGGCCTCCTGCATAGCCTCCGCAGCACCTGAACCAGGAGAAGGCTGAACCTGTGGACCCTCACGAATGGGCTCCCAACCAATCGGGTCAGTGTATGACAATATCCCAGCGGACTATAAATCCCTAACACTCATAAAGCAAGGGTCTGGGCCCTCTCGCATCCTATCCGCTGGGTACCTCTGAAACACCCCAAGGCTCTCAGCCAACCACGTCACAAACGGCCCACAATACACACGGGCACCCGGGCCACCTCTCCACAATCTCCTCATCGATAATGCAAACACAGTAACCAAGTTCACCGGCCTCCTTTCAACCATGCACATTAAGCAAAACAAACTAACTTGATTTACCTTATTATCCCCTTGCCCTCTACCAACCAACGTAGATGCGAGAATCTTGTGGATGTATCGATGAACCAGATCAGTGATATCACTCGCAACTGCCCCAGTAGAATACGACACTCTCGATATAGTGCTCCAGAATCTAGCTAACTCACCAACCTGAACACTGTACCTACGCTTCTTCTTAAACACCCCTTGCAGACTAGTAAGAAACTCGGGAGTTCGCACCTCTTCCTGCGTGTAAAACTGCGTAGCCACCGCAAATTCCGGAATAGTCATCTTATATGATTGCCTACCCAAAGCAAAGATCACTGCATCCTTTTCATTAAAGTTCCCCTGCTTGTAGTCAAATGTGGAATGGAACTCTAAAGTGATTTCCTTATACTACCTCGCATCACAATCCAAAACCCTCCGAAACTTCGGACCTAACAACTGCTCAACTCTAGCCCTCGCCCCCAGGCGATCTAGCAACTCCCAATCAATCCTCCTGAACGGTAGCAGCTCTACCGAGTATAGTGTAGCCAACCTCTGAGACTCACCCGAGTCTAACTCAAATTGCAACAAAGGGTTATCCAAAATCCTCTGACTCTGACCATGAGGGACCCCTAGTCCCGCATACTCAACTACCGTGACATACTGTGGTGCTTACACCGGCTGCGCTTGTTCCTGTTGAACTGGTTCCCGTTGTGCCGGGCCCCCTCTTGGGCGAGTAGTTGCACCTCTCTTCCTGCTAGCTCGACTAGACGAACCTTCACCTGACATTCTGCAAAACAATTCAAGATTGACAAGACAAAGCAAATTATTAGTAACAAACTATTTTTGGTATTTTTTAATTTTTTTTTGGATTTTTGAAAATTTTTAAGAAAAATTAGAATAACCGTATAGCATTTCATTCGCGGTTTAATTCTGAAAATAAAGTTGAAATAAAAAGACCGGGTTACTTTTTACAATTGTAACTAAACTCGCCCTAATGGAGATTGAGTACGGGTGAGCCTAATTAACTTGTACCTGCAAGTAAACCCCAAGACCGACTAAACTAGACTCAAAATACAATACTCAATGTACACTACCTCCTCCCGACACTTTAATTGCCCTCCATTAAATCCCAAGTACCAAAACAAACCAACATTGAGTGTCAAACGCACTAAAGTTTAAAACTTTATTATCGCCTTAGTGAAAACGGGTCAAAATTATGTATTAACCTTCAAGTTCATCTCAAAAACAACCAACCCGAATCCCCACACTCAATTTTATCGAACCCTAGCTTATGGTAGCACAAACGTGTATATCATACCCCAAAATGAGCCACCCGCAACCTGCAATCAAACTGAAATACCCAAACCAAACCACCCACAACCGTAGCAAGACACCCGACTCAAACAAGACCTAACCCTAAAACTAACACTTAACGAAGTAATAACTGAAATACAAGACTCATAGTACAAAAATTACAGGAAAACATACCTCGGATTCGAGATAATGCAAGAAAAAGTATAAAAATTCCAGTTGAAACTTGAAATCTAAAGCAAAATCCCGTCTTGATGGAGAAAAGTGGGTGTATTGTGGTGGATATCGGTTATATGATGGTTATAGATGAATTAGGAGTGTGATTTTGGTTAACAATGGCTGATTCACGGTGATATATGGTGGTTTATGGAAGGTTTCGTTGATTTAAGAGAAAGAAACTAGGTTAAAATGTTTGAAATTTTGGGGATTAAACAAGTTTGCCTGCAGAGGAAGTCTCTGGCGCCCCGCGACTTGCACAAGCTACTATCTCGCGGGCCGCCACCGATTGAAAATGATCCGGACCTTTTAGTTTCTGACGGGCCTCGGCAGACTTGAGGGTCTATCTCGCGCCCCGCCAACAGCCAATTTTAATAGAATGTCGCTTAAAGTTTTTTGATTTCATGCTTTAGAAATTTTTTTGAAGATTACAGAAACTCCCAAAACTCAACCCCAAAATTTTTCTAACACTGGAACTTACCTGGAAACTCGTTTTTCTCGCCAATCCTTGCACATCCTCGGTAATGTATCCCTGCAAATGACTCGAAACACAAAAACAAAGACCGAAACACTACTGAAAACAACCATTAGCTACTAAAAACAAGCAAAATTAACGAAAATACAAACGGTACAAACTCTACACTTGAGATTACTCATGACACTAAACGGTGATGTTTGGAATGTCTTCGAGAGGAGTTTCCTCCCTCTCGGTCTTGTCAATCGGGCCACCTAAGTAATGCTTCAATCTATGGCCGTTCACCTTCCATGATCCTTTCGTCTCTTTATCATACAACTCAATCGCGCCATACGGAAATACATCCTTCACAATATAAGGCCCCGTCCACTTCGACTTCAACTTTTCGTGAAATAATTTGAACCTCGAATTATAAAGTATCACTTTATCACCAATTTTAAACTCCTTCAACTCCTCAAGTCTCCGATCATGCAACGCTTTTGTTTTCTCCTTGATATTCCACGAATGCTCATACGCCGCATCTCTAAGGGCCTCTAATTCATGAATTTGGAAATACCTCCTCCTAGTCGCGTGAGTAAGATCAAGATTGACGGTTTTAAGAACCCAAAGCGCTCGGAGCTCCAATTCAATCGGGAGATGGCAAGCTTTACCATAGACTATCATGAACGGTGTGGTCCCTAAAGGCGTTTTGTAGGCGGTACGAAATGCCCACAAAGCATCATCAAGTTTATCCGACCAATCTTTACGGCTCTTCCCTACCGTTTTCTCTAAAATTCTCCACTCCCCTATTTGCATTCTCTACTTGACCGTTCGTTTGTGGATGGTATGCGGTGGACAAACGGTGAGTAACTCCATAACGCTCTAATGCCTTCTCCATCACGGCATTACAAAACTGTGATCCTCGGTCACTAATGATGGCTTTGGGTATACCGAATCGAGTAAACAACTTTTTTAAGAATTTCATCACCATCAGGGCATCGTTTGTTGGCAAAGCTTGAGCTTCCACCCACTTCGAAACGTAATCTATCGCCACGAAGATGTACATATTCCCACTCGAGGAAGGGAAAGGTCCCATGAAGTCAATGCCCCAAACGTCAAAGATTTCAAGAATTTGAATGGGATATTGAGGCATTTCATTCTTGGATGAAATATTGCCGGTCCGTTGGCAAGCATCACACGTCCTAACGAATTCTAAAGCATCCTCCACTACCCTAGGCCAAAATAAACCGCAATCAAAGACTTTTTGTGCGGTAGTGTGTGCACCATGATGACCTCCCGTCAACCCCTCATGCACATGCCTAAGAATATCCAACCCCTCTTCTTTGCTAACACACCTCCTAAGAATGCAATTTACTCTTATCCTAAAAAGGTAAGGATCATCCCATATATACTTTTTCACATCCCTAAACAACTTTCTCCGTTGTTGGGCATTCATATCCTTCATCACATACCTATTAGCAAGATAATTCGCCATATCACTAAACCACGGCAACCCTTTTTTTCTCCGCCGAAACAAAATCTATGGACTCATGAGGGAATTTATCTCCTATCGCCTCCTCACAAATCTTTTCCCTATTCGGATCCTCTATTCGTGAAAGGTGATCCGCCGCAACATTTTCCGCTCCTTTATTATCCCTAATCTCTATGTCAAACTCGGAAAGGAGTAGGATCCAACGGATAAGACGGGGCTTAGCATCTTTCTTTTGGAAAAGATAGCGCAAAGCCGCATGGTCGGTGAAAACTATAGTCTTTGAACGCACAAGGTATGACCGAAACTTATCGAAAGCAAAGACAACGGAAAGAAGTTCCTTTTCAGTAGTAGTGTAATTCTCTTGGGCATCATTGAGGGTTTTACTCGCGTAGTAGATCAGGTGAAAGTGGTTCTCCCGTCTTTGACCCAAGACCGCCCCGACCGCGTAGTCGCTCGCATCGCACATGAGCTCAAACGGTAAGCTCCAATTGGGGGATACAAGAATGGGTGCACTCACGAGTTTCTCTTTAAGGAAATTGAACGCTTTAAGAAACTCCTTATCAAAGACTAATGGGACGTCCTTCTCAAGGAGTCGAGTCATGGAGCGAGTAATTTTGGAAAAATCCTTAATAAAGCGCCTATAAAAGCCCGCATGACCTAAGAAACTACGGATGGACTTGACACTAGTCGGTGGAGGAAGCCTACTAATTGTATCTATTTTGGCTCTATCTACCTCTATAGCGGCCCTAGATATCTTATGTCCTAACACAATCCCCTCGGTAACCATGAGGTGACACTTTTTCCCAATTAAGCATCAACTTCGTCTCAATGCACCTCTTCATCATTCTCGCTAGATTACCTAAACAATGGTCAAACGAATCGCCGTATACCGAGAAATCATCCATAAAAACCTCCATAGAGCTCTCAACCATGTCTTGAAAAATAACTATCATGCACCGTTGGAATGTAGCCGGAGCGTTACATAGCCCAAAAGGCATGCGTCGGTACGCATATGTGCCGTATGGACATGTAAACGTCGTCTTCTCTTGGTCTTCCGGCGCAATAGGAATTTGGAAATCGCTGGAAAAACCATCAAGGAAACAATAGAATTGTTGCCCTGCGAGACACTCTAGCATTTGATCGATGAATGGGAGTGGGAAGTGGTATTTCCGGGTGGCGTCATTGAGTTTGCGGCAGTCAATACACACATGCCGCCCGGTAACCGTACGAGAAGGGATGAGCTCATTTTTCTCATTCAAGACAACAGTCATCCCCCCCTTCTTAGAGAAAACTTGAGTAGGGCTCACCCAAGAAGAATTGGATATGGGATAAATCAAACCGGCCTCCATAAGCTTCAACACTTCTTTTCTAACAACCTCTTTCATATTGGGATTTAGACGCCTTTGAGGTTGCACCACCGGTTTAAATTCATCCTCCATAAGAATACGGTGGGTACAAAAAGTGGGGCTAATCCCCTTAATATCGGACAACTTCCAAGAAATCGCCTCCTTGTGCTCCTTTAGCACCTCAACTAACTTTCCCTTCCCCTCCTCCGTCAATTTCGAAGAAATAATGACGGGCAAACTCGAGTTCTCTCCTAAGAATACATACTCTAGGTGTGACGGGAGAACCTTAAGCTCTAGGGGTGGATCATCTACGGGTGTACTCCCACTCTCTTCTCTAATCTCACAAAGCTCCAAGGTCTCGGGGACCCAAGTCGAATCTACCTCTTCACCCTCATCAACAAACTCCTCTTCAACTTCTTCCTCACTAACTAGATCGGCTCAACTAATGAAATCTATGCAGCATCAACGCACGAGATGAACGAATCTAGGAAGTAAACAGAGTGACACGGAGCACTAAAATTATCACTACCACTAGGATGTTGCATGGCTCTATTTATCTCAAAGGTAACTATCTCATCGCCCGCACGAAGTGAAATCTTACCGTCAAAGACGTCGATGACGGCCTTTGCGGTTCGAAGGAATGGACGGCCGAGAATGATCGGGACTCTCTCATCGGCCTCCATGTCTAAAACCACGAAGTCTATGGGAAACACAAACTTATCTACCTTAACAAGCAAATTCTCTATGACTCCACGAGGATACTTGACCGAACGATCGGCCAAGGACAATGACATACGCGTGGGTGTAAGCTCTCCTAACCCTAGATTCTCATAAAAAGAAAATGGCATCAAATTGATGCTAGCACCTAAGTCGGCTAAGGCGTGAGTGGGCGTAACGGCACCCCGAAGAAGCACGGAATGGTGAATGTACCCGGGTCGGTTAGTTTCTCCGGTAGCTTATTCAAGACCACCGCGGAACAACCTCCGGTTAATGGAATGTTGGAAAGCTCACCTATCCTATCCTTACGTTTTAGAAGGTCCTTGAGGAATTTGGCGTATTTAGGCATGGACTGTAAGGCTTCGTTGAAAGGAAGGTTGATTTTTAGTTGCTTAAACATTTTGAGAAACTGCCCATATTCCTTAGCATATTTTTGATGCTTGATGTGCTAAAAGTGGTCTAATTAAACTAACTAATTCTAACCCTAAATTAGACACTCTAAGTTTTAAATTTATAAACTTAGACTAGATCTAAAACTAAAACCACACAACCGGCAAGTGTACTGATCAATGTAGAATAGCTAAAGTAAGTCCGAGTATCGAACCCACGAGACTCTAAAGATTACGCTAAGACTCTATCTAGACTAAGAATGACACGACTTAACTAATTGTTTAATTGGTGGGGGGGGGGGGGGGGGTTACGAAAAATCTAAGGAAATCTATTTAAACCGATTATTAAACTAAAACTAGACTAATACGAAATGAGGCAAAGACGATTCTTATATGATGAATGGAACCACCTAGACTAGAATCCTGGATTGATTTTAAGAGATTACCGAATAAGTTAACTGCATGATTTATGGAACCGGGATCTTAAAGTACTAAACCTATTAAGAACCAACTAAGCCCCTCGACCCTTCTCAAGGAGAAACTTGTGGAACTACCTAGGCCGTTAATCCTACCGGCTATTAGACGCCTTTCCAGTTGTCTAATTATTGTGTAAGTACCCTAATGTTGACCTACTCTTTTCCAATCATAGATCTAGGGTAGTTTGAATTAATTAACTTGACTTGATAGACTAATAAAACCGACAGGTCAACTAAGACACGACCTTTTCCAAGGACTATCTAAAGCAATTCGCCGGGTAAGACCTATCAATAGCCCCTCACTTTCCAGGTATTAGGACTAGCAGAACACTAAAACCTAGCAATTTACTAACAATTACTTCTAGGGGTTATCGGCCGATTCTCCCTAAAGAGTTAAGATTCCTTACGTGATATAGACACTCACAAAAATCCTAAACCCTAGTATGACTCTATGTTGTGATATAGACCGTCACTAAGAATCATACGAAGCAAATGACACTAATAAACCAAGTTAAAGTACGCATATGCATCAAATCAATAAAACAAACTCTTTACTAAACACAATCAATCCATAATATTCATACAATTAACGAAAACGGTAAAAACTGTATTCAATCCATTCAACCAAGTCTAGGTGGCTTAAAAGTTTAGCCAAGCATATTCATAAACGAAAACAAATCAAAGAAGTTCAACAAAGAATTCATTGAATAAAAACAAGAAACCATAAAATAAAAGAAATCTAAAGGTAGAACCCGTAAATTCCTTGATCTCTAAGCTTCCCACTTGTCTCCAATGATTCCTGGCCTTCGAAAGATGCTTCACGATTCGTCCCAGATGGCTTCGTGCGTCTGATCCCTCTGTGCGTCTGCCTCCTGTTCGTCTCTAGGTGAATTCGTGCGGCTCCTTCTAATTCGTCTGATATCTCTCTAATAGTGGATGTGTCCCTTTTGATCTCTGCTTGGTGCCGTCTAACTTCGTTGGGCTTGGCCCACTCCTTTTCCTTTTTTCTTTTGTAGCCGTCCACCAAAGTCACGTCCAACTAACTGTAGAATCAATATGGCTCCACACTAATATGATGGCCCAACATGTGGTTTAATTTAGGCCCCTCTACGTATCTTTCTTTTTTTCACACATTAGGGATATATCATGCATATAATACCTATTAGTATTTTAAAGGTATCCTAATTTGAATCAAATTCAACACGATGTTGGGCTTCCATGCAAATTGCAATGATCAAGTTGTCTAGTGCCGTTCAACAACAATATTAAAAATATGGCCACCTTTCTTGTTAATACTATATAGATAGCGGGCTCGGTTCAATCAAGGAAAATAGTGGCGAATTTCCTTCGGTCACTGGCGTTCTACTCTGCCCAACTGGCAGGTTATTTATTTATTACTCTTTTTCGCTCCATTTGCACCAGGACCTAGCAAAACACAAAATAATATAATATAATATAATAGTAAAAACTAAATAAAAACAAATACAACCTATACAAAAATTATACAATTTACACGGGACAAATATGTATATTTTACCCTACATCAATGCTTAAGGCGGGCGGGGTAAGGAACGCGTGAATGATCAACTAACGATGAAGGTCTAACCCCATATGGGACGTTTTTCGACACTCTTTTCTACTTGAGGCTCCTCGGTGTGTGCGGTACTTGCTAGGTCTAGCCTATGTTGCACCTTACCGGGAGTCTCCATCTCTATCTCCTCGTCTACCTCTTCCTCTTCCTCTACCTCAACTCTCTCTCTAACTACCTCCCCTAAACTCTTTCCACTACGGGTAGTAATAACCTTAGCTGAATAGTTAGCCGGGTTTTGGAAGGTATTTCCCGAAAACTGACCAGGTGGGTTCTCTTGTAACTGTTTGGCTAAACCACCTACTTGACGCTGAAGGTCTAAGAGTGCGGATTGTTGATTTTTATTGTGAAGCTCTTGATTTTTATTAATTTGCTCTTGATTTTTAGCAAAATTACCAAATTCAGTTAAAGTTTTTTGTGTAGCCAGATCTCTCACCATCAACTGAGCAAACATCTCTTCAATCCTACTTAGACTACCCTCTGAACCTTTACCACTACCCTGACCCTCTTGATTTGACCCCCCACTAGCAAATTGACCACCCGGACCTGAACTACCAAACTGCCCCGTCTGTCCCGACCCTCCGCTAGAGTACAAACCTGGTCCCCTGTTTTGATACTGACCGGATGGGAAACCAGGAGGATTGCCGGAAGACCGAAAACCACAATTATTGCCACTACGCCAGTTGAAGTTAAAATTAGAATTATTGTTATTATTAAACGGACCCCTAGACTGACCTGCAATGTACTCTACCTGCTCGAGTGTAAGTGTGGGACAATCTATCGTATCGTGGCCTCCCCTACAAACTTCACATCTATCGACCTTTTTCTTAATCTCATTCAACTCCTGTTTAAAAGATTTCTCCATCCTCTCTAGAGCAGCAGCTACCGATGAATCCAATCCAACCTGGTTTACCCCTCGAGCGGCCGAGGAGGTAGTCACAGTAATAGAAGTCCTGATGGTAGTGCTATAATCTATATCGGGATGGGCGAAACTCTCAAATAAATCATTACACTCATTAGCTGTCTTTTTACGCATGAGTTTCCCTCCAGCAGAAGTATCAAACCGTGCTTTGATCTCGGGGGTGAGAGCATTGTAGAACTTTTCTATGAGTGCCCCATCCGACAAACCATGCTGAGAACAACGAGAAATCAGAGTTTGGAATCTCTCCCAGGCCAAGTGATAAGGCTCATCAAGCTCCATCCGGAACGATTGGATCTCATCGCGTAGACGAGATGCTTTGGCGGGTGGGAAATATTTAGCTAAGAAACATCTCGTAAACCTGCCTAGTTAGTGAAAGTTCCCGCTGGCTGCGAATCGAACCAGACGGCTATGCGGCCAGCGAGAGAAAATGGGAAAACCTGAAGGTACCTGGCATCTAGATTAACACCCTCAATGGAGAAGGTGCTACAAAGGCGGGTGATTCGATTAATGTGGGCGGGAGCATCCTCATCATCACGGTCGTGGAATTGGCACGAGTTAGTGATGGCCATCATGATGTAGGACGGGATTTGCCAGGACCTATCATTAGTGATGTTGGGAAGGGTGATGGGGGAATTAGCACCGGTGAAACCGGTGGTGGCTTGTTGGTAAACGGTGCGGTTATTGGCCATTTGGTCGTTTGGTGTAGGACTAGGTGTACGGGAACGGGAGGGTGGTGGGGAATTGTGGGGTGACGACTTCAGGGTGAAGTCAAATGCTGGTGGTTTAGATTGGAGTGTAGAGTCAGAAGGGCGGAAGATGAAGTGGAATATTTTCTAACCTGTGAACTAGATGACGAGAAGGCAGACTTGTCGATCAGCGGCTTCGGTGGTCCCTGAGAACGTGTATGGGGCATTCACTGCAAAACCGAAAATAAACAAGTAAGATGACTCTAACAAAAGACTCTAAAATAAAAATAAAAGACACTAGGATAATTTAGACTCCTACCACTAAAAAACACACAAATAGCACGTAATGATATCAGATGAAGTCCAAACAAAGTAATCAACGCAATTCCCAAGAGTCCCCGGTAACGGCGCCAAAAACTTGATGTGCTAAAAAGTAGTTTAATAAAATTAACTAAATTAACCTAATTCTAGACTCTAAGTAATACTCTAGACTCACTAAGACACACTAAACTACTAACCGGCAAGTGTACCGATCGACTCTAGTGTAGCTAATGTAAGTCCAGATATTGAACCCACGAGACTCTATCGAACTACGTTAATGACTCTATTTAGACTAGACTAACACGACACTTAACTATTTTGTTTGTTTGATGGGGGGGGGGGGGGGTTTCTAAAAATCCCAAGAAAGCAATTAAATTAAACTAATTAACTAAGTTAACTAAAACGAATTACTTTAGGTTTTTACTCATACGGTGGAAACACTACCTAGACTCGATTCCTGGTTGCTTTTTGTTATGGATTTTATTTGAAAGTTGATTATTATGGACCGGGATCGTAAGATGCTAAACCTCTCGAGTTACAAACTAAGCCTCCTAACCCTTCTCAAGAGTACATTAGGTCACCCTAAAGGCTGTTAAAGTCACCGGTTAATTAGACTCCTTGTCCGGACCTCTAATGATTTATGAAAGTACCCTACAAGTGTCACACCCCAACCGATGACGGAAACATCGGGGCGCGACACTGAGCGAAACAGATTGTCCAAGAGAAATTCCAAAACGACTAAATTATCGGATAGTTAATGTTATGTCCCATACCATAACCCATCAAGTATATCAGTTATTACACACATAGTTATTTCAAAGACAAATAAAGGCTGTTCCGACAACTCATAAATAAATAAATTGTTTGTTTGTTTCTAGACTCTCATTCCTACTTGATTCCACAAAGCAGGTAAGCACAGCATCCTAAGCAATCAAACACCTGTCACATACGTTAAAATAGAAGTCAATACACATAGTGTAAAGGTGAGTATACAAGTTTAATGGTAATAGTAGAGTTCGAAAGCGTTTACGCATAACCAGCATGTAACAAGTATAGTGTGAAGCTAGTAGGTTATCGACAATGAAATATGCACAGACTAGACTGCGAGTTGTAGAATGCGCAACACATATCACCACTGTGACACGTGAAGAGGTAACCTTAACAACCCCTGTCCATGGCAGGTGCTGAGTCCAAACAACTAGTACTATCGTTGCTAAGGCGTCAGGCAACAATCACTGTGTTAACATAACATACAAGCATTCATCGAGTAACAAGTAACATGCAATAACGGTCAGCGTATAAATAGTGTTTGCGTTGTGTGTCGATGCGATTTAGAATAAGTAACGTATGTAACACCCAAAAGTGCATAAAGCAAAAAGGGATCGAGTATACTCATAGCGATGGAAATGGATTGAAGGGAGCACTAGAGTGATTAGCCTGAACAGTTAATGATAGCATAAGCGAAAAGCAGTGCGTAAATCGGTGAAAAGTGAACCAAGTGTCGAACGGTAGTCTGATCGGATGGCCATCCGATCGGATGGCCATTCGGTTGGGTTGACATTCGTTTGGTAAGGGTGTGTTTGTGTATGATGGCTTTGAAGTTTTCGTTGTAGCATTTTGAAAACAGAGAAGTATCTATACCTTTCAGGTCGTCGATCGAACGGTCGTCGATTGAACGGTCGTCGATCGAACGGTCGTTCGATCGGATAGCGATCCGATTGGCAAGACACTTAGTGAGAACAAGTTCACAGCAGGATGGTCACTCGATCAGATAGCAATCCGATTGGATGGCAATCCGTTGGAAACTGATGTTCTTTGAGAATTGGAAAAAGATTGAGTGTTGGAGTTCAAGTGCAATCCGATCGGATTGCGGTTCGATCGGATGGCAATCCGATTGGACGGCAATCCGTCCCACAATCTGATCGTCTTGAACTTGAGAAATTTGTTAAGTTTGAAAAGTTTTGCGGTTTGCTCGAGACGGTATGACAACGTGTCAAACAACGGAAACTCCATCAGACCCAGACTATCCGATCGAATGGGAATCACCCCAATCCGATCAGTTAACTATTCGTGACAGATGGTTTCATGTTCAACCAGAAATTAGATGTCTCGTTGATAGGATTTAGATTTCAAACCGGCACATCACTAGAGAAGAGTAGAAGGCATGAATGAGCTCCGATCCTATCGGTTTTGAGTGCATTGAGTGTAAAAGAGTTGAAAGAAAGTTGGAAAAGCATCTTTCAATCCCTTTAACTTTAAAAATGTTTAGAACTATGCGAAATCGTTGTGAAATCATCTGGAAATCCTTCAGATCTGAGTTGTTCTTGGTGGAATGAAGCCAAATCTTGAAGTTCATAAGAACTCCATGATGATGTCATCCTAAAATACCTCAAATCCATTGATTTAACGGTTAAAAGTTAAGATTCAAAGATGAAAATGATGAAGAAGTGCGTGTAGATCATAGAAGCACAAGATTTGAGTTGAAAACTTACAAGAATCGCGAGAAATCGAGAAAAAAAGGGGCTTGAGCGAGCTGGTCGAGTGAGAGAGCTGTCACATCACTTGTGATGTGACAGGAGGGGTATTTATAAGTTGCCAAAAATAGAAAGGAGAAGCAAGGGTCGGATGGTGCACCGATCAGATGGCCATTCAATCGGTTAGCCATTCGATCGAAGTTGTCCGACAAGTTGAGTTTTTGCGTTTTGTTTTGCGTGTTGAGCGTTGCGATGCGATTCGAGTGAGCGATGCAATAGTATTACTTATTAGTTACACAAATAACCTAACTGCTATATCTAACATACAATCACTATAAATGACTTGCGTTTAGCGTTTGCGATTTAGATTGCGATGCGATAGAATTTCGATTGCGATTAAACACCTTAACATAAACATAACATGCACAAATAACACACGATAGCACACACACGTAAAACAATATCCAGAACACATAATTCAAGTTGCGAATGCGATAGCGATGCGTTAGCGATAAGTCGATTAACGATAAACATCGATTAAACCTCGATTATTAATAGATACTCCACATAATACAACTAAAGCGATAAATAATAGAATTCAATTACAAGTCATTAATGTACAATCAATAGTTAAGCAAGGAGTGACAGATCGCAATTAGCAATCTTTTCTTCCTTTGACTTTGACTTGTACTTTGACTTTCCAAAAAGCGGGTTGTTACAACAAGACTCTCTCCGTTTCGGGACTTAAATCAAGGATAAATTTGGGTTCTTAACTAGATTTGTTAGACAACAGCTAATAGGTTTATTTCCTAAGAGGGACCCACCTTATGGTTTAATCACTTAGATCTAACAATAACCTCGCACCTTTCAGCTATTGAGAGTTAGTAGAACACTTGATTTTATAAGATTACCGAATATTGCTTTTAAGGTCTATTACGTATTCAACCCTAAAGATTCACGATTTATTACGTGATATAGACACTCACCAAAATCTTAGAACCTAACACAACTCTATTATGTGATAAAGACCGTCACCAAGAATTATGTAAAGCAATAAACAATACTCAGACACAATTAAGTATGCATACACATCTAGCTAATAATCAAATCGCCTACAATACATAAATAAATCCATAAATATCATAAATTCATAATAAAAATCCAAACTTTATGCAACCATTCATCTTGTCTAGGTAGTTAATAAAATCTAGCCAATCCAAGTCATAGAAACAAACATAAATGAAGTATTTTCAAGGAAACAAAACATAATTAAAGTATAAGAAACACAAAGGAAAACACCCGGATGTTAAAGAGACGACCCGAATGATTCTCTGAACTTCCGACCTTCATCCGACAGCTTCAATTGCTCAAAAACGCTCCTAATGCAGCTCCAAGATCGTCCAAAGTCTTCTTAATTCGTAGATTAGGGTTTAATGAAAGTTAATGAGGTTTATATATGTTTTTCCAACTCAAAACCCCTTCTCAATTCGACAAAGTCTGACGAAATAACTCTCTCACCGGGCGTGAGAGAGATGTGACTGCAGGTCGCGGCCCGCCACCGCCCCACAAACGTTTTCAAATCTTTTAGTCTCTCAGCGGGTGCGAGAGACTCCCTTCCATGATTCGCGGCCCGCCAGAGAGCTATTTTCCAGAATTTTAACTTTGTTTCAGCATCCGAGCTCTCCAACACGTTCCAGGACTTGACTTTTCCGTATTTTAACTTGTTTTATGCAATTTCCAGTAGTTTTAAGCGCGAAGACCTGCAAAACGCAATTGGATCAACAGTATGCAAATTCTAACGAAAACTAAACTAAATCTAACGGAAAATTATACAAACTATACACGAATAAAGGATGTATTTTACAATACATCATTTATATGTCACATACTTAATCTATGATATAAAGGGTCTTATGTGTGACATATTTCATATACGGGGTTTAGGGTGTTTTATTTAAGTGACTTATTTCATCTAAGGTGTTTACGGTGTTTTAGGTTGTCCTTTATGTGACATATTTCAGCTAATGTTTTTAGGGTGTTTTATATGTCACATAATTTATATATAGTGTTTAAGGTTGTGTTATTAGTGACATATTTCATCTAAGATGTTTTAGGGTGTTTTATATGTCACATATCTCATTTGCGCGATGTTATCTGTTACATACTTCCTTTATTGTCTTGTTGATTTTTCTTCAAATGTATTGTGTTATAAATGTCGGTAAGAGAAACAAAATATACACATCAATTATAAAGTCATCACAAAGCTTAAAAACTAGTAGATTAAATATCAAAGCAAAACGTTGTGAAACATTGTTTTGTGACATCATCCACAAGTATTAGTTAACATATTTTAGACAATTAAAAACAAAATAAAAAAACGTCTGTTTCCTTGTTTATATAAACAACGTATGCACCACCAAACTACGGCTTTGCTTCCAATCTTGCAGAAAATATAGCAAAAGCATTTTTTCGCGAGTTCCTCCTTTTCCGAATCACTTTTTGATGCAAACTCGCGTACTTCTGACTCAGTCACACTGCGTACCTTGTTCATGTCACTAAGCAAGAGTTTTGAAAGGTATTTCCTATGAAAATCCATAAGTTCTTTTTCTTGTTCCGGTATCACTTTTCCAGTAACATCTCTCTCAGGTGAGAATCCACACTTCTATTCTTTCACGCTTCCTATTCAAACAAATAGCATGAATGTACCTGTGTACATTACCATATGAAGCATCAAAAAGATACCACAGTTGATGCCATTATACATGGTTTTCCAGGGGAATTCAGGTTGCTTTGACTTTTCCGGGGTGTTATCTACATTAACACCTTTAGCTTGTACATTTATAGAATGCTCAACACTTTGCAATTAATACTATCCATTCCGATTATTTATTCTTCAAACGATCACTATCCGGATACATATCTAACGATTCTTCTAATGTGGCTTTTATCCGACAAACAAATTCTTCAAACTCTTTGAATAGATTGTCCAACTGATTTGCTTTGACCTATAAATGCAAATATAGTGTTATAAACAATTATTTTTGTTCAGAGGGTGTTTTAAAAGATATTAAGAATAATGTATTTAATTAATGCAAATTAGGGTGTTTTCTATATGACAGTGTATACTACATTAAATGACAATGTATAATACCTTAGCTGCAGGGTGTGTTAATGACAGTGTATACATTAGCTACAGGGTGTTTTGTATGACAATATACTACATTAGATGCAGAGTGTTTTAAATGACAGTGTATAATACATTGGTGTTTTAAATGACAGTGTGTATTAGATTTAGGGTGTTTTACATGACAGTGTATATTACTTGATGGTTGTCTGTCGACTTTCGATCGCTTCTCTTGATCAGCCGAATCAACCAAGTCTATTGCCTCTTCTATGGTGTTTTTGAATCCTTTCCCGAGTTTGATGTTCGGAAGTTTGTCGCTTCTCCTGACTAAGATGTTCATACGACGTTTTTTATAGTTGAAGGGGTATGGTCCCAAAAACCTTATGCAGGCATATGGGACCATACCGCAACTCACCATAATAAGCCCTCCTTAAGAGAACCTTGCGCGGCTGCGCACTGGTTCTAAAGGAGAACTTGAAAAAAAGCCTTCAACATCCGCGCGCCAAAAGGAAACTTACAAACACATCCTTGCGCGACTCCACATGACAGAACAATTGGGAATAAAAAGCCTTAAACAAACATCTCCGCAAATATCACCCAGACTTGAACATAATGTGGCCTTTCTGTTACAACAGAATTAGCCTGGGGACGAGCCACATAGGATTACAGCTGTAAACCTTCTAGAAGGCTCTATCGTGCACAGCCATTTGGCTATAACCGAATGGACACGTGGCATCATCCTGAGCATTCCTCAAGGTTACGATGATGGCACTAAATTGAAGAAAGATCCACACTTGCCCACTTTTCACGTGGCATCTCCCCAGCCGTTGATCATGCCCACGATCCGTGTGCACATACATCATGTTAGTGATTAACGATGGAGAACATAACCACTCACGAAAATTACTTTCCGTTACCTCCTCCGTCAACAAACTTTCCCGCCCAAATTCGGTTATAAATAAGACAACTCAGGTATCATTTCTCATGTTACGTTCACTTCACTTTCAATACTTCTTCCTCTTCATCAAAACCTGTACTTATTCTCACGCCAGAGGGTGGTCACGGAGAGAACCCCCATTCTCCCCATGGCGAGTCTAACGGCTGTTTGTTTTGTAGTTATTGTTAGAAGAAGGAACTTAACCAAACCCCGAATCAAACGAGAGGAATCACCCCTTTTATGCAGAACTAAACCCCTAGTTCAATTTATTCCGGTCTGTTGAACCAGTGTTTCTTCATTGGCTCCCAGTGATTCTCAGTTACATCTTCTCGTTTTGATTTACTCTTTCGCTTCTGTTTTTCAATGGAAGAGACTCCAACAAACCGCCTATTAGACCCTCGGCCAACAAATTTCACACACAATACCCAAGTCGAAGGGATTGTGGAAGAGGCTTTCGATGATAACGAAGTCCAGTACAACGTTAATCATCCGAACGATCCTGTTACTCCAAGAACACAACCCGAGATCCCGATAAGTTCAATTTTACCTCCCGGTGAAACTCCTATCTCGTGGTACGTCAGATCCCAGGGTGCAATAAACGCAGTATACGCACAACTTTGTGCACAGACTGCTCCTCCTGTAACTCAATCATGAAGACCTGCATCTCACGTACGAGCACCATCTGCACCACGTACATCTCACCATGATGCACCATCATGGATACCTGTAGATGACACAGAAGTCTACTCCAGATCTCCTACAAGGTACGAATCTACTCACTCTAAGAATCAACGAAGGGATTACCGTGCTGAGTCATATTCTCATAGAAGGCAGTCAGTTCATTCTCGGTTGGGCCCGCGTTCTTACCAGAAGCGGGACACCCACACCTACGAATACGACAGAACATATCAGGAAGGTGATAATACAAGTGTGTTCAGCCGGCTACAGCGAGACCATGCAAATTATAAACCCCGCGCAGTTTATAAACCGGATGCAGAACATGACTACAACTTAATTTACCGCCCGGCAGAAGCAGCCGAGAACTCAAAATTCGTCAGTGAAATCGCCCTAGCTCCTCTTGAAAGGGCGAAACTGCCATCAAACGTCGGAAAATTCAATGGCATGTCAGATCCAGATGATCATCTCCATGTATTTACCAGCGCTGGCCTGGTAGGGGGATGGACGTTGCCTATGTGGTGCCACCTATTCGTCCAAACCTTGACAGGTGCGACACGATTGTGGTTCGATAATTTATCAGTAGGGAAGCTAACGTCGTAGGTGGATTTAAAAGAGAAGTTCCTGGTTCACTTCAGCAAACAACGAAGATCTATCAGAGACACCGCCGATGTGATGAATATCTGGAGGCATGATGATGAAAGCCTAGAGGACTTTATAACGCGATACAACAAGGAGGTGCTAGAGATCGGAGACGTTCACGAACATCTGATACGAGCGCAATTCAAGTATGTTGTCCGTTGCGACGACATGATCAAGGTTCTGTCGGGAACAGAGGGTTTACCCAAGAGCTGGGAAAAACTGATGGCAACAGCCAAAGTTTACGCCCAGACAGAACGAAATCTCAGCTCCAATAGGCAACCACCACAACACAATCGTCCGTAAGATATGAGCGGGAGCAACGGAAAGAAGTTCAAGAAGAACTGGCGAGACTCAACCTCTGGATCATACTCGTCTGACGACGCGCGCGCAACAATAAACAAATTAGCGGTGCAAAAAGATACAAAACTGGAAAATCGTGAGCGGCAATGGACTCCCCTCACGAAAACACTGGCGGAGGTACTTAATTCTGAAGACTATCAATTTAAAACCCCTCCGCCAATGAAAAACAAGAGGGGTCAAGATCCAAATCAGTATTGTGACTATCATAAGGATAACAGTCATACTACCAACAATTGTATAAGCCTCCGCACCGAAATCGAGAAGGCATTAAAAAGTGGCGAGCTCACCCATTTACTTTAGAATGTGCGGAAGGACATTAAACAGATTGCTCGTGGAGATGAAGGCCCGAGTAAGAAAGCTAAAACTTAAGCGGAGCAAGGGCAACCAGCATACAATAGCTTCTTCTCATGTTGGTTAAGTTCTTCAGCTCACCAATCCATGACATAGAACTATTAGTATCAATAAGTTATGTCCCAATTAATTATCCTAAGCAAACAACTTTGTAACCACGGCCTCTGAAGCCTTATCCCTAATCAATGCAAAGTTTGTTCTATTATTTCTATGTTTAATACAAAGTGCATGCAATTCCTTTTGGTAAGCGCAAAAACATTATGGTAACTTTAACACAAGTCTTATGAACGGTCTGTGATCACACGCATCGCGCAAGGCCTAGCCTTACGTTCACACATGAGCTTTATACCACCTTTATTCACCTTACCTAACCAAAGAAATTTTACTCATGCAAAATATTGTAATTCAAACACATATTATACCAGTTACTGGTGCATCATGCGCCTTAACAAAAAACCATGTACATACATGGCAGTGTATAAAAAAGTTACTTGCGCCATAACGCATTAACAAACAGGGATCCACAT
Organism: Helianthus tuberosus; assembly: GCA_030545235.1. NCBI lineage: Eukaryota > Viridiplantae > Streptophyta > Magnoliopsida > Asterales > Asteraceae > Helianthus > Helianthus tuberosus. Next base: position 14,477 of record JARYGA010061146.1, on the reverse strand, counting down.
CCCAAACCTAAGCTAACTATCAAATTGTTTATACAACCATAAAACAAAGAAAACCTAAGCTAGTTCTTCGCCTTCATTATCCTCCTTATCTGGGAAAACCTCTCTCAGTCGCGTCACGAAGTCTTTAGACTGTAGCGCAACAGTGACAAGGTCCATGACAGGAAGTTGCAAAGTATTGAATTGAGTCTTCGCAGCAGCAAGAGCAGCTCAAGTATCAATACCATGCACAGCAGATCTACTGGTATCCCAATCAACTTTTAAAGCACTAACAACATGTTGGGTACATTCTGAGTACCCTTGGGCATACCCGTCGTTACACGCAGCAACAAGCAGGTGCGCAACCGTTTTATCTAGTTCATCAGAATTGAGAACATAGTCAGCAACCTGCGCAATAAAATAAATAAGAAGGCGCATAACCATCACCAGACATTGCCACGAGTAGATACACTTACGCTTGAGATCCCGCGATCATTTAACCATAGCATATCATTCTTCAATGGTTCAATCTGACTCTCCGTAGTCGCCTGGGCAGTTTCAGAATTTTCCAACTTTTCTTCAGTTTCAGCAAGGCGGCGATAAGTCTCAGCTTTTTCAACTCTCTCAAGCTCCAAATCTTTCTTAGCAGATTCAACCTCCGCCTTCAGTTGTTCCTGCTCAGATAGCAAAGAGGTAAGTTCATCTATCTCCTTTTCCCTAAGAGCAAGGGTAGCGCAAGTTTGTACCTCTCTCTGTTCACTCATCTCCCTATGAGAGCGTGCTTCATCACGCGCTGCTTCAGCCTCAGTTTTTTCTTGCTTCAGCTTCTCAATATCCGCATCTTGTTTTTTCAATCTCTCAACTTCAGCTTTGAGATTATTAATAATATTACGGAGACCTATCTTCTCATTGTTGTCTTTCTCACAAATCTCTCTCCAATTTTTACGCTCCTTAGAAAGGAGGGCAGCCTCAGCCTCTGCTTTTCTTTTCCAACCAGCTTCTAACTTATCCCTCAAAAGGGCAGCTCGGGCATCATCTTCGGCAGCTTTCTTCTTGGACGCTTCAAAAGCAGCCCATTCCTTGTGCATGCTACGCCACTCACGCACTATACGATGTGTAGTAGACGTATACGTAGCAGCTTCTTCAAGGTAAGCATGATAAGTCTGCTCATAAGGACGCCCTTCTTGGAACTTAATCTCTCCAGGAGGAAAGGTTCCCTGCAACCAATCACGGCACACACGCCAATCAGAAAAAGTATCACGCTTTTTCTATTTCCACACCGGCGCACACACTAAAGGAGAACTTGACAAAAAGTCTTCAACATCCGCGCGCCAAAATGAAACTAACAAACACATCCTTGCGCGACTCCACATGACAGAACAATTGGGAATAAAAAGCCTTAAACAACATCTCCGCAAATATCACCTAGACTTGAACAGAAAGTGGCCTTTCTGTTACAACATAATTAACCTGGGGACGAGCCACACAGGATTACAGCTGTAAAACTTCTAGAAGGCTCTATCGTACACAGCCATTCAGTTATAACTGAATGGACACATGGCATCATCCTGAGCATTCCTCAAGGTCACGATGATGGCACTAAATTGAAGAAAGATCCACACGTGCCCACTTTCCACGTGGCATCTCCCCAGCCGTTGATCATGCCCACGATCCGTGTGCACATACATCACGTTAGTGATTAACGATGCAGAACATAACCACTCACGTAAATTACTTTCCGTTACCTCCTCCGTCAACAAACTTTCCCGCCCAAATTCGGTTATAAATAAGACAACTCAGGTATCATTTCTCAAGTTACATTCACTTCACTTTCAATACTTCTTCTTCTTCTTCTTCATCAAAACCTGTACCTATTCTCACGCCGGAGGGTGGTCACGGAGAGAACCCCCATTCTCCCCGTGGCGAGTCTAACGGTTGTTTGTTTTGCAGTTATTGTTAGAAGAAGAAGCTTAACCAAACCCCGAATTAAACGAGAGGAATCACCCCTTTTATGAAAAACTAAACCCCTAGTTCAATTGATTCCGGTCTGTTGATAAAAACGAGAGGAATCACCCCTTCAATAGTGATAAAAATTACAAACATGTTCATAAATCCACAACGGTAAATGTTAAACACATCGATTATTTAAAACATTACGTTGCAAATCAATAGAAAACAAATAAAATTCCCAGTAACACACTTAGCTAATCTTAATAACAAGGATTTCATAAAACACCACAATAATGATGAACATTCAATTGTAAAACGATACAATGAGCAACATAAACCTATTTTTACTAATCGTAAAATGCCACATTGATGAACATTCATAGCAAAAACACTCCTCAATGCATTACCAATGATAGTTTTATATAAATCACCCTTATTGTTAATCGTAATAAAAAATTTTGACGGTTACTAGGGGGTAATCGCGGAGGTAATTATCCTATTATATAAAACAGCACAAGGATGAACTCTCAAATCAAAATCACACCAAAAACGCCACAATAATGATGAACATCCAATCGTAAAACTATACAATGAGCAACATAGACCTATCTTACTAATCTTAAAACACCACATTGATGAACATTGACGTGCGTGCGGGTGTATATATTTTTAGCTCTTTTTACTCGTCGATTTCAAGTTTTAAATTTATAAAACATGATATTCCACAATCACTCTACACACACGCTAGGGCAAGTGCACCCATCGCGGACGTAGTATAGTGATGGCAAGATACCGAGGTCGTCCAAGGACACAAGAGCTTTTAATACTGGCTTATCGTCAATGTCTAATCGAACCAAATTTTGAGAAAAGATTTTTAAAACTATAAAAAGATAAAAACAGAATATAAAATTAAATTAAAAACAGATAGACAAGAAAGAATCACTTGGATTCGACTTATCTTTCATGTACCCTTTTGATGATTTCCGCACTTTGGGCATTTTAAGAGATTATCTTAGTTATAGTAGTTGGCCACTCTTGTGAATGCGACGTTACCCTCAACCTAGTGGTTTGAGTCAGCAAGGATACAATCCCACTAGGTCGGAATATTGAAAGATAATTATGTAATTTATTAAGGCAAAAAGTGGTGGGCCCCTTCCAGGCAGCGGGCACCCTCAACCCATTGGTCTGAGTTAGTAGGGATACAGTCCTCGTGGGGTTGGTTTAGAGTTTTAATAGTAGTTATAGATAAGGGGTTCAAGGGGTTTCTTACTCTCAGTCGGGCCAGTCATGCCTGGCCAATTCATGGAGTAGTATTAAGCTTGAAACAAGTTCTCGCAGGATCTATACACTGAACGAGACATAGAATTACCCAACCACCCTTCTAACCCCCTTCCAAGTAGTTAACACACTTTATATAGAACGTAAAGACACGAATATGTCAATCAAAGACATATGAAGAATGGTTAAATAAATTCGCCTTCAATATAAAAAACTAGTTATTAAAGTCATTAATACATACCAAATTAATAAGTTACCAAAGATTGGAAATCATAAAAGAAAATACATAAAAGATATGTCTTCACCAAGTGATGTAAGAAATTAGCCAAGCATGGCCTTTGTTTGACAAAGATTCTTACTATCAATCTTGGATCCTAAGACTACACACACACTCTAAAAGATGGAAAATGGATGATGGTGGTAGATGATAGAGTTGTACTGGTAGTGGAGAGGTGGCAAGTGAGAGAGAAGTGGTTTGCCAAGGGATGGTTTGGAGTGGAACCAAGCACATCTATTTATAGCTGAAATCAGAAGCTCCATCACAGCCTGTGCCCGTCTGGCACGACCCCGTGGTCATTTCTCTCTCTTCCTCATTAACTGCTTGTCGGATCTTGTACTAACACGGCCCCGTGTGTCAATGGCACGACCCGTGGCCAAAGTACTTGCTGTACTATCGCAGATTCTGAAAATCTTTGAGTTGACCACGCCCCCTGTTGGCTTAGCACGACCCCGTGTAGGCTGCCAGCTTTGTCCTTTACTATTGTCTTTTCTTCTGCACAACATCCACCTTCGGACACAACCCGTGTCTGGTGGACACGACCCCATGTAAAGTCTTCTGTTCTTGCTATTTTGTGGTTTGGATGTGAATTGGGGCTTGACGAGTTGCATCAATTCCTCCTTCTCTACATTTATGTTGGTTTTTGCTGTCTTTTTGCTCCTTTTGCACATTTAAGCTCTTTTGACCCTGTAAATTAAAAAGGAACAGAAAACCAAACTTTTTCCAACATTAGTTCTAAAAAGGGTTGATTTTACACTGTATTTGATATAATTAATATGTTTTTTTAAGCACATCAAACATTCACAGCAAAAACACTCTAAATCAGTTAGAATGAACAACCCTAGTTATCAATCAACAGAAAATCAAATCTGGTGTCACTGATGCAGCACGTTGCTTCTGTTTTCTCATAGATGACTTTCTTGAAACACTATATGGTTGCAGCTCTTGGATCTTTCTCCCAAAAAACACGATGGCGATTTCAAAATCAAAAAGCCCTAATTTTTTTTCAAGATAACAATGAATAATGAAGGAGATGATGAAGTTTATAACACAATGAGGTTTAGCGATTTTCAGCAATTAATATGTTTGATCTTCAATTTTGAAGGCTTATGCGTGATATCAGGGGTTTTTTGATCGTGGGTTTTATTTGTAGAGATACAGTTTCCTTATTTTGAATGTGTTAAAAGACACTATTACCCCTCAAAATGTCAAATCAGACCCTATACATAAACACAATTTACATTTAGCCCCCTTTTGATCCCAACCATTAATCACAAAATCTAATGGCTTATAACACTTTTTACATTTCTCACAATCATGCCCCTTTTTACTATACCCTACCCCCTATATATATATGAGAAGGATCCGTTAGGAACAACCCTTTATTGCGAGAACTAGTGTGACATCTCTGCCTCCACGGCCATCAAACAAATACCAAATCAATGAAATATTGTATTTCATACTTGGGATTTGTATAAATATGTGTATCATTTGCACATATCAATTCTCGTTCGATTTCGAGCTCTAAATCGCTTTCTGGAAAGTTATACGCGAAGTGGTGCGTAAACGTAATCAGTTTAACGTGAAAAACACTATGGAACAGTGACATAGGCTTAACATACCTTAAATAACCTTTACATAACTTAGAAATAAGTTTTGGAAGGTTTGGTGTGTCGAAATCAAGTTTATTCGCTTACAGGGACTAATTTCGACAAACTGCGAAAGTATGCCGATTTGTACTGTAACGAACATTCCAGAACATGACCATAAGTTAAACATATCCTAAATATCCTTTACATAGCTTAGAAATAGGCTTTGAGGGGTTCGGTGTGCTAAAATAAACTTTTTGGTCATTCAGGGACTAAAAGCGTCAAAAGTGCATAAGTTTGCATTTTCGCGCATATCTTACGTTCTGAATACATCCGGACATCCAAAACTTTATGTAATCATTAAAATATTTTATTTTAGTGATTGGCATGATAAAATTCCATTCGTCGCGTAATTTGGATCGTTTTTCGCATTCGTTCGTGTTTCGTCGTAATTAACCGAACAACGCAACCGTACGACCAAACGAACCAACATCCGAGATATTTTTGAGCATGTTTCATGTTCCCTATACTTTAACTTCATTTTAGAGCCTTGAAATGGGATTAACGGGGCTTAAACGTGTCAAAAATGCATCAAAAACCATGTTTTGCACATTCAGGGACCAAAATTGACATTCTGCCATAGTTATCTTAGGAAGGGACCAAAATGAAAAATCTAAATTCCAGCTTGTTCCAGCTGTTCCCCTCATTTGCACATGGTTTTAATGAAACTATGGGCTCCCATGGTTTCACAAAACCATGGGCACATGTGTACGGATGAGATCGAAGCTCGTTTTACGATGAACGATCTTAACGGTTGTGCAAAAACTATATAAACCCCACCCCCTTTGCTCTCAAACTCACATTTGATCTGATTTTCATTCTCTAAGTTGAAGTCTTGCACTTCATACCTGAGAATAAATTGGATCAAACCTCCTTGGACCTTTTGTAAGTCCTCTTTCGTTCTTTTATGCATTTTTAGCGTGAAAGTCAAACTTTGTTTAACTTTCTGCATTGACCAGTTTATGGTCAATACGAAGTTCGTTTAAACTTCATAATGTGAGCGTAATCACTATGGTTTTAGTCTCTTATGACTATACCTACTGATTACCACGTTATCTAGGCATAGTGGCGAGTCGTAGTTTCAGCCAAAATGCGTATTCTTGCGTATTTTGTAACCAAACTACTTTTAGGTATCAAAACCGTTTGTTTTGATACCAAACCTGTTTTCTAACTTCGTTAAACATGTTTTAACATGTTTAGCTCGTCACTTTAGGTTTAGTGCTTATGTAGAGTCGTAAGTCAAGCGGTCTAAACAACCGATTAGACTTTCGAACTAGACCCGTTTGGTCGATCATTAGGATCGAACCAAACATGTTTAGTGACCATAGCTGTATAGGGAATAACCTTCCGAGGTTATACCTTATGGTCACTTCGTTTAGTTACTGGTATGATAGGTAATTTATATGCCTTAGGAAAATTACCAAAATGCCCTTTTTACGCATAAATTCATTTTAAGCATATGTAACCTAAATTTTTACATCTAAACTGATTAGGTAACATTATTAGACATGTTAAGGCATATAATACTTGCCATAGGACTAGTTAGACGTCTCGAACGCGCTTTGCGCGAACGACACGTTAAAGTAGCGTAAGCTACCTTAATGGGTCGCAATGGGTCGAAAGCACTTAGGTTAGGTTTCGATTTAGAATGTAGGCTTTGTTAAACCATGTCATATGAGTTCCAATACTCATTTGGTTTACAAAACCTCATCCTATCCGATCTTCCGACTTAGGTCCGGTTTATTTATATAGTTATTAGGTTGCCGATTGATTCCGTGCTCCCTCTAGCTTTGTTTGGTTATTGTTCAAGAGTTCTAAGCATTCTCAGGTGAGTACATAGTTCCCCTATTTTACTGTTTTCAATTGTTTTGGGGTGATTCATATGTGCTAAATGTTTTCGAGGTTTTAACGATGGTTTCAAAAATAAATTATATGGTTTATACAAAATTAATAATGATTTTGGTAAAGTAAACAAACTTGTTGGTTGTATTTACATAACGAATAACATTCATTAGTTTTGGCCGAACCGACCAGTATTAGGTTATGGTACCATAGGATCTGACAAATCCCGTTATCAGACTGCACCCATGGTTATGTGTGGGTTAGGTGGGTAACGACTGAATCTGTGATTGTTAATTTACCCTTTGGTGGTTTATTAATGCGAGAAGCGATAGGCGAGTTGCGAAGGTTTGGATGTTATTAGCGAGACAATCAAAAGTCGTTTTCACAATTTAAAACGAGAATGATTTAAACGTCTAAAGCGATTTTTAACGAATTAAACAATTTGGGTAAACGATTGGTTTTTGGTTGGTGTTTAGATAACGGGACGTGTGTAATGTGATGAAAGCATGGTGGATACGCCGCTGGTACTTCCTATATATAAGTGTTTTCATCGTATTACATACCGTGGCGTTATTTAGTTCACTTGGGTAAACGATTTTGAAACGAGGTTTTCGAAATGATATAAACCATACGAGTTTTATTAACGAGATTTATTAACGAGTTTTATTAACGAATTTTATTAACAAGTTTTTACGAGATGTTTTACAATTTGATTTAATTAAATAAATGTTTTGGGTTAAGAATCATGGCTACGAGATTTTATAAATTATAACCAACTTGATTTGAGTTGGTTAATTATGTCGCAATACTATACTTTTCAAAAAAAGGTTTTTAATTAAGTATTGCAACATGTAAACTAGCCATGAATCCGACACTCTCAAAAAACCTATGTACTCGCCAGCATTTCTTTGCTGACTTTGTTTTCACATATGTTTCAGGTGTTGTTGAATGATGTTGATTGCTAGGATGCATGCTCACATAGGACTGGACGAGGCCTTAGTGACTTAATAACAATGATAGACTATGTTTAACTTGTTTATTTAGATTTCCAGATGATGTAAATATTTAATGTTTAATAAAACGAAACTTCAAATTTCCGTGTGTTTTGAAACAATGATTATGTTACAACACTCCCCGACGATTCCGCCGCGATTTGTTGTTTTACGCGGTCGGGGTGTGACAACCAGTGTGAACACAACTAAAATTACCTAAAAAAAAATCTAAAAAGCACACGAAAAATAATTTTTTTTTATAAAAATCGCTACTTTTCGTTAATAAAAAATTTTTTGGATAAAAAGTAGCGTTTTTTATAAAACAATATTAAAAAATTTTTTATGTGTTTTTTAGATTTTTTAAAGATTTTTAGGCTTTTTGGGAGTTTAGCTTTATGGTTTAGTTTTTAGCATTTAGCTTGAGGGGGGGGGGTGCTTGGTTTTTTAAGGTTTTTGGTGGTGTAGTGGGTTTATTTTGTTGTGTTCACATTGGTTCTCGCGGTTCTCGCAAATAAGGTGGTTCTCGCATGAACTGTAATGCTCAGCGTTTCGACTCTCGAGACGACCGATCATAACGAGCCTGCTTGAAACTTCATTGTGTTAAGCTAAGTGTGAAACTTTTAATCTATGCGAGGCTTTTGTGATAATTTATACATGAACGATGTGAATCTTGACTCTGTGATACTTTATACATGAACGAGGTGATTCTTGACTCTTGCAATACTTTATAAATATATATATATGGACGACGTGAATCTTGACTCTTGTGATGCTTTATATTTGAACGATGTGAAACTTGACTCTTGTGATGCTAGAAACTTGACACTTGTTATGCTTGATACTTACGGAACGCGAAACTATTTTGGCACGAGCACGAAACACGGATTAGTTATGTAATCATATGATGTAATGATATCTTGAATCTTAATAACGATTACTCACAATAATACGCAACGCAACACTTAACCTAGCTCGCGAAATGACCCAAAGTCGGAAAACTAGCAAACGAGTATCTGTTGTCCGAATGGACATCCGATCGGTTGGCCATTCGACCGGAAAGCCATCCGACCCCTTGCACCTCTCCACCGACTAGCCTGTCACTATCACCTATAAATAGGACACCTGACTCTTCATTCTCACCTTTCCCTCTCCCATCCGACCACCTGCACTCAAGTCACTCCCAGTCACTTTAATCACGATTCAAGGCAAACTCGTAAGTATTTCTCCCCAAATCTTGTACAACCTTCATCATTTATCACTTCTACACCATATTCTTCATCAAAATCACACGAGCACTTCAACATTTTCTCGAAACCAACTGATTTGGGCCTCTTGAAGGTGGCTTCCACTCAGTTGCTTATGCAAACTGTTGTGGGGCACCATTTAACCAAGATTGGTTCCAGATCTAATGGATTTTCACAGCTTTTATGCAAAATCTAAATGATTATCACACTTTTATACAAGGTCTGACAGAATTTCATATGTTACCGGCTCAGATCTGATAAAACTTCTCGTTCTACCACTGATTTTCGAACTTTTCTTCAATTTTTATACAAAACATTGGCGAAATCAGACTCAAACAGACTCTCGACTCGTTCCTTAGTTGAAAGTCGGCTTGAAAACTGATTTCCACCGAAAAATGGACCGATTAACGGGTCAAAGATGAAATTCCACCACAAACAGCTCGACTGTCCGACGAGGTGATACCCATCCGATCGAACGAGCTGGTCCAGTATACTTCCGTTGTTTGACATGTCGTCACATCGTCTCCGTTAACTCGAAACTTAGAAAATTTCACAAAACTTCACCCACTGACCATCTGTTTGAATGGTCATCCGATCAGATGAGCATCCATCCAGATGATCTGATTTCTATCACATTTTTTGTTGTTTTACAGGACACTATGATCATAAACTTAAAACAGTTCACAAGCACCTGCGCACTGTTCGAATGCCCATCCGTTCGAATGGTCATCCGTTCGGATGACCATCCGTCCGGATGACCATCCGCTCAGGTAGTCAGTCAGACACTTTAACTCGATTTTCGCACTATTCGGCACTCGGTTCTTGACCGGGTCAGCACTTAGAGGACTTATGCTCTATTCCCCGCACACAGGCTGATCTAGTGCTCCCTTCGATCGAATTAGACAGTGTTTGGTTCTAAGCACCCACTGTGAGTATACTCGATCCCTTTTTGCTTTAAACACTTTTGGGATGCAACGTGTATTCTATATCAAAATCAATTGACACTTGAAACTTATTTGAAACATGCTCTATCCGCATTAAACATGAAAACATGATACTTGTGAAACTTGATACTTTTATGCTATGTGAACGTTTGATTCTTATGTGTAACTCGCCTTAATAATTGTAGCGCTATTAGGGTAACGCACCGCTCCTTGAGTCTTGGGAGTTTTGTTAAGTTTTGATTCTTGATTCTTTTACCTCCTCTTTGATGCGTCGAAGTAGGAAAGATATGTTAACGTGTTGGAGACTTGGGTTATCATATGAACCGCGTAAACTAGCATGTTGAAACTTGTGTTATGTTATTCATGTTGGATATTGGTTTTTATACGTTTAAACTATTATGCTATGTACTCAAACTTGTATAGTCGCCAACATTTTTGTTTATTGTATTTTAATACATGTTGCTGGTTGATAAGCTAAGGAATCAAGCTAGGATGACCTTAGAAACTCGTCTTAGATAAACTATGTTTTGAAACTTGTTAAATGTTGATGAATACTTTGATACTATTTTGATTATGATTTGGGTTGTATGACAATTTAAGTTGGTCTATGCAAATTTTGATTAATCTATATCTAAACAAGTAGTGTTATGGATTCTCTCGAGCAATCTGATTCGCTTAGTGCCGCGCCCCGATGTTTCCGCCATCGGTTGGGGTGTGACAGATGGGTATCAGAGCCATAACTATAGGGAATTAGGAAAAGTAGGAATGCTTTACCCTAGTCTATAGGTCTAGGAACTTGTCTCTTATGTATTGTTTAAAACTTATGCATTCTACCTTACATGCTTCCTAGCAATTCCTCTTTAAACTTACATGTCTTTCCTAAGGCAAACACAATATACGCTTGGATGCTTTGAAAACACTCTTGTAACACAATCGAAACGACTCATCAAAATAGGGGTGATTCCCGCCATTGATGACGACTTTCACTCAGCTATGCTTTATATTCTGTACGAAATTTACCCTCAAGTTAGGACATAGGAGTGACATCCAAACCTTGAAGGGAAATTTCCATTTCATATTCTAATAGGTCTTATCATTGGATAAGTACCAGCTATATTAGGGTACAACATTATCAAGTTAGAGGTGAAACACGCATCTTGATAACTAGTCCCACTCCTTGATTTTTAGTATCTCCAAAGTCTCGAATTTTCCCAATCGATTAAGGACGTGTAGTAACCGAAAGGACAAATATCGTTGGCCTAAAATCGATGAACGTATTTGTCTAAGTAGGCCAAAGCACGATACCCTAACTCGAAAGGGGCTCGAATCACTTTGGTTAGTCAACGTTTCTCTACCGGGAACAATCCTGCGACTTATGAGCCTACCTTTTACGTTATCTCGATTTATATATCGTTTTATACTCGATCCTTTGTTCATTTTGAGACTGTTACACAAATCGCACTATCTCCGCAATCCAAAACACTAATAATAATCTCTCAGGAACGAACTAAATTTATGATGCTTTATTCATTCATATTATACTACGTGGAAGTCTTGATTAAGCTATGTACAACATGTTGAACATTTTGTGATGTGTGAAACAACTTGAGCCTTTTATGCGATCATGTGAAACTTTATGTTATGTTACGTAATCATGAAACTATGTTATCAAACGAAACATTATGACTTAGACTCATTCGATCCTTTCTTGGATCTTTAGATGTCATCCAGTCGTCTCAACAACCCTCGCAAGAGATCTAAGGCCAACACTCAGAAAAAGATGATGTCTTTCATGGCCGATCAGATCGCACGCATTGTTCCCAAGATTGTCATGAAATTCAGGGATCCAACACTCCGCCCTCCTTTGTTGACTCGAAAGCAGTCCAGCCTAAGCCTGTGAGCTTCAGCTACAAGCACTTTGTCTCTTGCAACCCTAAGCCTTTCACGGGCAGTGATGGGGTGACTGCAATGTTGGAATGGTTCGACAGCATTGAGGTAACTTTCATTAACAGCGAGTGCCCCGAACATCACAAGACTAGGAGTGCAACCGGCGTGTTTCAAGGCCGAGCTCTGAAATGGTGGACCAATGAGAGAAACATCCGCTCAAATGATGAGGCTTATGCTTTACCTTGGGCTGAGGTTAGGGAACTGATGATGCTTGAATTTTGCCCTCCCCATCAGTAGCAGAAACTTGAGGATGAGTTCTAGCATCTGAAACAAGTTGGAGATGACAATCTGGCTTATACTACCCGTTTTAAACAACTCACCATTATTTTGCCTCACCTGGTGTCTACTCCCAAACACATGATCATGAAGTATATTCATGGGTTACCTCTTGCTATGCGTGACTCCATTGAAGCGGCTCAGCTAGATAACATCGAAGAAGTACACCGCCTTGCAGCAAGTCTGAACAACAACTGTGTACATGACAAATAGTTTGGAAATCCTGCTCCCTCGAAACCAGCTAACCAAATCACCCAGCAACCAACTGGCAGCAAGAACAAGAAACGAAAGTCTCAAACTTCTGGTTGCAATGCAGTTGTCCCTGTGGCAAATCCAAGCTCTACTTGCAACGCTATTATGCCTGCTGCTAATCCAAACCCTCCTGCTCCAGAAAACACCAAGAAGTCGTACACTGGGGTTCATCCCAAGTGTGCCACTTCCAACTATCATCACCCTGCCGGTGCAGCTTGTCGCCAGTGTACCAACTGCAGTCGCTATGGTCACACGGCCCCTTACTGTCGTCAAGCCAATCAAGTCCAGCAAGCACCCCCAGCTCAGCCAGCCCAACAGAACCCCAAACCAGCAACCAATGTACGAGCCTGCTATAAGTGTGGTGACACCACTCATCTCCGTCCCCAATGCCCCCAGTTGAATCAGGAGTAACAGCAAGCCGCTCAAGGGCGAGCGTTCAACATCAACACGAATCAGGCGCGTGACGAAAATGACGTCGTTAATGGTACGCTTCTCATCAATAGCCTTTAAGGTTCGATACTATTTGATACTGGTGCTGATAAAAGCTTTGTGTCCGTTGAATTTGAATCTTTGTTAAACTGTGCACGCTCTAAATTACCTAAGTCGTTCTCCATCGAGATTGCCAATGGTAAATCTATTCTAGTTGATTCTATTCTCCGTGATTGTTCCCTGACTCTTAGCGATCACGTTTTTACTATTGACCTCATACCCATGCAAATGGGTAGTTTCGATATCATACTAAGCATGGATTGGTTGCGTAAGAACCATGCTGAAATCGCTTGTCACGAGAAGTACGTTCGTCTACCTCTCCCGTCTGGTGAAACTTTACACGTCTATGGAGACCGACCTTCTGGAGGACTGAAATTGATGTCATGCACTCAAGTGAATAAATGCTTACGTAAACAATACATTGCCTTCTTGGCCCACATAGTGGAACAAAAGGGCAAGGGAAAGAACGTAAGTGATGTTCCAGTAGTGTGCGATTTCCATGATGTCTTTCCTTAAGATCTTCCTGGTCTTCCTCCTCCTCGATCTGTTGATGTTCGAATTGATCTCATACCTGATTCGACTCTTGTCGCCAAGGCTCCTTACCGACTTGCACCCTCTGAGATGCAAGAATTATCTAGTCAACTGCAAGAACTACTCGACAAAGGTTTTATACGTCCCAGTACCTCACCTTGGGGTGCTCCCGTGTTGTTCGTCAAGAAGAAAGATGGTTTGTTTTGCATGTGCATCGACTACCGTGAACTTAACAAACTCACTGTCAAGAATCATTATCATCTCCCCCGTATCGATGATCTATTTGACCAACTACAAGGTGCAAGCTGTTTCTCAAAAATCGACCTTAGATCTGGCTATCATCGGCTTCGTGTTCTCGAATAAGATGTCCCCAAAACCGCATTTCACACTCATTATGAACACTACGAGTTCGTGGTTATGCCTTTTAGTTTGACCAATGCACGCGCCGTGTTCATGGACCTTATGAATCGTGTTTGCAAACCTTATTTGGATCGTTTTGTGATAGTCTTTATTGATGATATTCTTATTTATTCAAAGAACCAAGCTGATCATGCACGCCATTTACGCCTTATGTTAGAACTTTTACATGGTGAACGCTTATACGCGAAGTTTTCTAAGTACGAATTTTGGATCAATGAAGTACAATTTATCGGACACGTTGTTAGGAAACAAGGAATTCATGTTGACCCTTCCAAAATCGAAGCAGTGAAGAATTGGAGTACGCCTAAATCTGCATCTGAGATTCGTTCCTTCTTAGGATTGGCAGGTTATTACCATCGATTTATCTTGGATTTTTCAAAGATCGTCGTTCCTCTCACTACGCTGACTCA